>JAVKPL010014758.1:0-90816 GCA_032173675.1 Gastrolobium villosum | reverse complement strand
GATCATTAGTTGAAATTCAACTAATTAAATCAAATTCTTGATATTTTAAAAGGTTTTGTTGGAAAAAGAAGATTCAAAGGAAGATTGGATAAAGATGAAGGCAACAACCAAGGAAATAAAGATCAAAACAAAGAAGATTTCATCTTATCAGGTTGTTGGAAAAGGGAGCTTAAGCCCCCAATGGAGGCTTAAGCCCCCAGAAAGCACATTCAGCTCCTGCCTCTGCGCGCTTAAGCGCCCTCCAGCGCGCTTAAGCGCCCTAGAAACGTATCCAGCCTCTGCCTCTGTGCGCTTAAGCGCCCTCCAGCGCGCTTAAGCGCGCCACAAACAAGAATTTCCAGCACGAAGAGCGCGCTTAAGCGCCCTACAGCGCGCTTAAGCGCGCAACTTGAAGAAAAGCCTACTGCCTTAGGCGGCTTAAGCGCCCAACGGGGGCTTAAGCGCCCAACGAATATAGTTTGTTCCAGATTGGCATATTCTGAAAAAGGTGCGAGTTCTACACCTTTAAAAAGGCACCTAAGGTTCAGAGTTACACACTACTTCACACTGAAAAACACTTGGAGATCCTTGGAGTCTCGGATACATGCTTGGAAGCGGCGAAGACAGATCGGAGTCAGTGCATCACTGGAACTGTTAAAGATTCACCAATCACCAATGGAGTTTGGGGAAGCTTTTATAGTTATTTTTATGTTTGATTTCACAATGTCTGGCTAGTTTCTCTGTAGTTAGGGATGATGGAACCTAATTAAATCATTATGTTATGAATTGATTGTTATGAATTCTTCTCTTTTTATATTTGAATAAATTCATCTGTGTTCATTGCTTTCTATGAGTTTGCTCCTTATGGAATGATCCTTGGGAATTGTATGGCAACAGGAATGTTGGTGCATGAACCTCTATCCGATGAATTTATCATAACCCTTGTAGTCTAGGAATAGGAATAGGAATAGACACAAGGTAGTTATGCAATCCTATGATCCTTAATTTTAATGCATGTCTTCTTGGGGAATAATCGGGGAACTAGAGTTCTTCCAAGTTTACATAGGTTAGGGTAACAAGGAATTGAGCCCTAAGTAACTTAGATAGGTTCGATTGGCAATACATTAAGAGCAGGTTCTTAACAAGTTGATTCATAACGTATTGAGGAGATTAGGAGAAGTCAGAACCCTGACTACGTTTATTTTCTTAGTTAATTTCATCATTTATTTTCCGTTATTCACTTTATATTCAGAACTTTAATTACATGTTATCAACTCTTCAACACACAAACTACGTTACTTCCTTTTTATTAGTTCAACTAAATTAACGATAGCGAATCGGTGCTTGAGTTTAATCCTCGTGGGAACGATATCTTACTTATTCACTTTATTACTTGTACGATCGGTGCACTTGCCGAAAGTAGCAACAGAAATTTATGCCAAATCTTGATCATTGATTTGCTTACACTCAACGGCTCAAATATCTAATAAATCAAAATTATTAGATATAAATAGAATCTGTAGTCAAAATTGAGAATATAACTTATATGAGTATAAGATGATCCTGACTCTAACCATATATATATATATATATATAGAATGATTCGTTTATAAACTTTTTTTATAAATTACACTAAGTATGATCGGTCATACACTCTTGATTGAAGTATGACATGTCATACTTAGTGTAGTTTGTAAGAGTTTATAAATAAAAAATTTATAAATATATTCTTCCCCTTATATATATATGTGTGTGTGGTAAAATCATATCTAAAATTGTTGTACGTACAGCAATGACAGATGTATGGTTATGATTCCATACATTTAATGCTTTCATCTTTTGTATGATTATGGTTCCATACATTAAATGTTTTAACATATATATATATATGAATAATACTGCTGCAAGCTCTAAAGCACGAACTCATAATTTTTTTTGAATTGTACGTGTCGGACACAAACATGCTCCGACACGCGGTCAATATTTTGGGACACGTGGTCAACTCTCTGACACGCTCCGACATATTTTTCTGACACACAGTTAACTTATCCGACACGTGGTCAACGCTCGGACATTTTTTTTTAGTCTTAATTTTATTTTATTAACTAAAAAAATCATTTATAAATCAATTGTTTTCTGTTATGAAATCTGACATGAAAAATTAACAAGATACGAAAAATTAATTTTTTTTATATTTATGTTATGAAATTTGAATATTTGATTGGTTATATGACTTATTATGGATTTTATATGTACTAAATATAAATTATATTATATATATTAAAAATATTATTTAATATCAAAACGTGTCCCAACATGTCAAAATATGTCAATTTTTAGAATTAACGTGTCGGAGTGTCGTGTCGTGTCATCTCCCGTGTTAGTGTTCGTGCATCGTAGGTTGCAAGTATAGCGGCTCAAGAAAAATCGCACTATATACATATATATATATATATATATAAGTTTTATTAATGTTATGTTACATAATTTAAGTGTTGTTTCCTACTCTCACATCAAGAGGGAGAGAGAAAGTGGAATGATGAAAGAGAAAGAAAAACATGTGAACCCCACCTCTTTAACGTGTGTGTAGGAAAGTGAAGTTATAACTTGTATTATGTAACATGATAAACATAAAACCTTATATATATAAATATATATATATATATATATATATATATATAGTCAAGATCATTTTGCACCAGTATAAGTTACACTCTCAATCTTGACCATTGATCTCATTTATATCTAAGGGCTCTAATTCTTTAGATACAAGTAGATCAATGATCTAGATTGAATGTAAGATTTTTAACTCTTACACTCGTGTAAGAATATCCTCCCCCATATACATATGACTTATCTTTTCTCAAGCTGCTTGAGATAATTTTATCTCGGCCACTAAATCATAACCGTACAAAGATGGATCAATGATGATAAAGGAAGAGAAAGAAAAAAGAAATCATAACCAGTCAAAAGTGAATCAATTAATATAAGAAAATAAATAAACAAAACGACATTGTTTTGGGGTGGCCGGAGATAAATATATCTCAAGCACCTTGAGAAATACTTTTCTCATTTATATATTGGGTAGGATTCTTCGACACCGGTGTCAAACTTTAAAAATTGACAATAAATCCTAACTGTTGATTTTCGTCAATCAACGGTTATCATTATTTATTGAGAATTAATAATTAATTAATAAGTTTGATTTCCAATAAATCCGTTGATTGGCGAAAATCAACGATTAGAATTTGGTGTCGGAATTTATTTATTTTTTGGATTGCTCCACTGGTTTCCGGGGCTTTGCCCCAACTATGTCCAGTCCGACCCGCTTCGGTTACCTAGTATTGGCAGGTGAGTCTCCTAGCGAGGATTTTCTGTAGACACAAGGTCTCGAACTCGAGTACTTGCTTAAGCGAATCCAAGTACCTTACCACTTGAGTCAACCCCCATTGGTGGATTTTAAAATTTAACACTGATGTCAAATGATCTCATATATATATATATATATATATGAGACAGAATCCTTTGACACCGGTGTCAAATTTGAAGTTTGATACCTCATCTAAAAGCCGTTAGATCAAAAAAGATCAATGACTCTGATTTGTAAGTATGTGACATAACGGCTCTTAGATGAGGTGTCAAACTTCAAATTTGACACCTGTGTCAAAGGATCCTACCTCTATATATATATATATAGGGTTATTACCATATTGTTTTAGAGTTTTATTAATCTCATGTCATAGAGATAAACTTGTAGGTTTCACCAAATAATTAAAAATAAGAAGAAAAAATGACATAGTTATTGAAGGGTGTGCAAGAGAAAAACTCATATCATGTAGCATAAGAATAATTTTTCTCTATTTTTTATTAACAATGTTTTAAATGTATATTTAAAATATATTGAGTCGTAAATGTAATTGATTTATTTTTTAATTAGAAGTTACATAACGTAAGAAGAATGCCCCTCTTTCTCTCTTATAAACTGATATTATATTTATTTTATTAAAATTAAACATTAAAATTAAATTAAGATATCTATTATTGATGTTACATTATGTATTTGGATATAAGAATTGAACTACAACTTTGTAACAATAAGGGAGAACATCGATCTTGCTAAAATTTCCTATTAAATTAAATAAAAAGACTGATAGGCCTATTTAAAACATTTTTATTTGGTCATAAGAAAAATTCAACGTTAATCGTCGAATTACGAGATTTGTTATGCATTCTGGAATAGTCCAGAGCCACGTGAGGCGAGGCATTGAGCAGCGTGTGGTGGGAAGGCGCACGCGTATGTACAGGCTCGTTTCCCGCCCTAACACACGCGCGCCTCGAAACAAAACCCGGAGCTCCAGGATCCGACATTCAAGGGCGCAATGGCGGATATTGAAATTTCCGCTCCAAGATCCACCCGTCACTAGATCCGAATATGTTTGACAGAAAAAATACATATAACTAGTTATTTTATACTTGCGTCATATAAATTATTTTAAATTTTAAATTTATAATCATGCATATTTAGTTTACATTTTTCTTTCAAGACAATTTTATTATATAATAGAATAGATTATTATATATACTGACCAAAAATACAAACAAATTAGTTATTCATTGGTAAAAAATTAAGAAAAAAAACTCACAATATTAATGAATTTAATTCATGAAAAAAATAACCTTGTATTTCAAAATTGAAACAAAAAGTTGAAGATGATCATGCCAACGTATATTTGCATGTAAGTATTGCAGAAAATAGAAATTCAAAACCAAAGACAAAGATGTGATTAATTTGAAGGAGAGATGCTACATTCTTTAAAAGTGCATTTCTTAAACCAAACACAAAATGTAATAAATTACAAATTTACAATTACATATTTTTACCTTACACTTGTATGATAAAATTTTGTAATGCTTATAAATGCTAAAAAAAGTCGTCAAACTAACCATGTTACACAATAAGAAAATGCCACATGTGCTTTACTATTTGGTCATCGCAACACCAACAAAGTGAAAATAGCGAAAGCTAATAAACAATAAGAAGCAGGACAATTTACTCTCAGCAATGCCACGTACCTCTAATCCCCATCACACGCAACACGATTTTGCCTTTTTAAAAATACAAAATATCTTCAAACTTACACGCAATACGATTTTGCCATCAAGGCCCAATTCATGCATGCACAACTATTTATACCAAGCTTCCTATGCCTCTCCAATGTACTAATAACTTCACAATCCTTCCATTCCTCACTCTCTTACTCTCTGTGTCTATTATAATGGGTTTACTTTCAACATCCTTAGACAGTACTAGCTGGTTGATGTTTACACTTCCAGCCATTGTAGGAACACAAGACATGCTTAACAATATAGTCTTGGTGATACTAATTGCACTTTTCTCCATTGGGTTTCTAGCATGGGCTTTCCCAAGAGGAGGTGTAGCTTGGAGAAATGGAAGGAACCAAATGGGTCAAGTCCCAATACCAGGACCCAAAGGTCTTCCAATCTTTGGTATCTTATTCAGCTTAAGCCATGGCTTACCTCACCGTACCCTTGCTTCCATGGCTTCCACTCTCTGTGCTACAAAACTCATGGCCTTCAGCTTGGGCTCAACCCCTGCAGTTATCACATCAAACCCTCACATGGCACGTGAAATCTTGAACTCACCCCATTTTGCTGACCGTCCCATTAAGCAATCTGCTAAGAGCCTCATGTTCAGTCGTGCCATTGGGTTTGCACCAAACAACACATATTGGCGTTTGCTTCGTAAGGTTGCGTCAACCCACCTCTTCTCTCCGACACGCATCGCCGCCCATGAGGTCGGTCGCCGGCTTGACTGCGCCGCCATGTTGTGCGCCGTAGCGAATGAACAATCCAAACATGGACTTGTTTGCCTAAGGAAACATCTTCAAGATGCAGCTCTTAACAACATTATGGGAACCGTTTTTGGAAGAAGATATAGCCAAGAAGAGTGCCCTAATAATAGCAACGAGGTTAAAGAGCTGCATGAGATGGTGAGGGAAGGGTTTGAGCTTTTAGGAGCCTTCAATTGGTCTGATTATGTGTCTTGGATCAGCTTCTTTTATGACCCTTTTCGTATTCAAGAACGGTGCTCAGCTCTTGCTCCTCGCGTTAAGAAATTTGTCAAGCAGGTTTTGGACGAACACCGAATGGCTCCATTAATCAAGGAGTTCTCTTATGCCTCGGACTTTGTGGATGTTCTGCTCTCTCTAGAGGGGGATGAGAAGCTCCAAGATGACGACATGATTGCCATTTTATGGGTTTGTATTTTTTTTCCCAATCTTAACGTAGGAAAGTTTGTTGGTCATGCATATCTTAACACGTGTATATTAAACACAATCACAAGTTTTCTCATACCCTTTTGACCTAGTTATTTCTTTGGGGCAAGTCAAGTCAAGTCCTGGTTCTTATGTCCCGAACAAGAAAAGGACTCACACATATAAGTGATTAATTTCGAGTCAAGCAGTATACCACTTATCCAACTTTTCCCTAAATTTCCTTTCCATTAATATTCAAACTCATGCTCTTTTGACCGTGTGTGTTCTTAGATTCATATTTTACATGAGTTATTCTTGGGATATAAGTTGACTACTAGAAAAAATCTGTATAGTGACGGAATTGCTATGGAAATTTGCGAGAAAATTTTGGACGGAAAGTAACAGCGAGGATGAAATTTGTAACGGAATTTCCATAGTAATTCCATAACTATACAAGATTTTTTTAGTAGTAATTTTATTAATTAATGCCATCTCATTCCCCAGTTATAGCAATATACTAGCTTAGAGATTGTAAAAGCAATCTTTTATAGTTGTGTCTAATTAAGGTAAAGGGTGTTTTAACACAACATTAATCTTTTATTAATTAATGCTAAAACTAATTTGAGTCAATATATTTCGTTAAGTAATGAGTTAGGTTTTGGTTGCATGCAGGAGATGATATTTCGTGGAACAGATACAACAGCACTTCTTACTGAGTGGGTAATGGCTGAGCTTGTATTGAACCAAGAAGTGCAGACAAGGCTTCGTGATGAGCTTGATATGGTTATCGGAGACAAGAATGATGTTACGGATGCTGATGTAATCAAAATGCCATACCTTGAAACCATTGTGAAGGAGACATTGCGAGTGCATCCAATTGGGCCCCTCCTTTCGTGGGCCCGTTTGTCCACGTCAGATGTTCAGCTGAGTAACGGAATGGTGGTCCCAGCCAACACAACAACAATGGTGAACATGTGGGCCATAACCCACGATCCTAATGTGTGGGAGGAGCCATTGATGTTCAAGCCAGAGAGATTTTTGAGGAGTGAAGGAGGGGTTGACGTGGATGTGAGGGGTGTTGATCTTAGGCTTGCACCGTTTGGAGCTGGACGTAGGGTTTGTCCAGGTAAGAACTTTGGCCTTGTGACTGTGAGCCTTTGGGTGGCTAAGTTGGTTCACCAGTTTCAATGGTTCGAAGACATGGCTAACCCCGTTGACCTCACCGAGGTGCTCAAACTATCCTGTGAGATGAAGAATACCCTCAAAGCTGTGGCTATTCCTAGGATTGCTTAAAGTCCTAGAACTATCCTAAGATTTAATATGTGAGATATATATGTCATGCGAATGTTGGTTATAAATATATAGAAACTGTTGTAGTAGGAAGATCACAAATTTTCCTACAGTTGTGTCTAAGTGTGAGGATTATTTATCGGTTTTATTACGTGTTGTGTAACTATATTAAAATAATGTGGCTACTAAATAAGTTGGCATTCTTTGCCTCCAAAGTTAATGCATATGTGAGATAATATTTGTCGATCCTTTGTGTATGTATGACAAGCGATATGTATATGTAGACAATATTCAAAAGTTATGTATGATGTTTAAAGGAGGGGAGAAAATGTCATCCAATATGAAAGCGATACTTTTAGATTTGTGTTTTTCTTATTTTGCGAAACAAAAGGATGAGATGGAGTCACCTAGGTCGAGCGCTGCTAAAACTTAAAAAACAAGTAAACAGAGTTTTCTGAAAAATTACAAAGAAGTGAGAAATTTTCTTCTTCCTTGGTTGGCAATATAGTACCTTTCAAAAGAAAGTTCATTTCATACTAAAAGTGCACAAACTATGCTCTTTCGTAATTTCCTACATAAGAATGATTTTCGTATTACATAAACGAATATTAAATTAATTTTATACAACAATTTCTTACCTATAATGAAGTTTTAATATATCGAGATTTTTTTAATAAAAAAAAAAGACAGAAAAGTATTAGGTTTCAAATTAATTTTACAGAAAAAAAATTTCACAGTTACTGTAAATAAGTTATCTGCATTTACTCTCAAAATAACGTCATTTTGGTGTTGAAATATTAAAAAATTGTAATTATAAAGATAATTATAATCCTAAAATAAATTAAAATTACAAAAATACCTTGATTTCTTCCCCAAAATCATGTCATTTTTGGGTCAATATAGATAACTTATCTGCATTAACTAAAAAAAACAAACATTTAATCTTATACAACCCATATTTGTTGTGACGGGACGAGTTGAAATTTTCTAATTCGCCAACATGTTTGAATAAGGGCATGTCAAAACAAATTCAACCTATCGGGGGACAAGTTGATTGAGACATTAATTTTTTTCCAAAAAAAATTAATCAATTACCTTTTTCTCACCATTTTATTCTTCATTTGACCCGCTTCATATATACGGAGGAATGCAATTTTTTTATATTTTTAATATGTTGAAAATGATTCAATTAATTATTTTATTTTCAGGCATATTAATTGAAGACAGGAATGTTACCAACTTTGTTAGACTCTACTTTGAACAAAGACAAATTTTTAAAATTAAAAAAACAAATATACAAATAAGGGTTGACCAATCATATGCAGGACAATGTAAACAAAAGTACAACACGTGGCCTACAAAAAAACAAAAAGGGTTGCCCAATCAAAGAGGGTTACAACACGTGGTCAAACATGCGTGGATGTAAGATGCGTAGGCCATGCAAACTAGCATATGAATAAAACAAAACTGAAGAGCATGTGCAGTTGGTAATACAATAAAAAAGTTAATGTTTAAAAGTTTAACAGCAGCCGACACTATATGTATAGAATTCACGAAGCTTCTACGGTTGAAAATATTGACGAAATTTGTGTATCAAATTATGGCAGTTGAGCGACGCGTCAAGATTGGGTTTGCCATGGTAACACGAGCTTTTTCGATGTGCAAAATCTTTCTAGCTAGGTCGGTTAAGGATTGAATTTCCCAATCCCAAGAGAAAGCCAATCAAATAGCCTATACACTTTCACGAATCGATGCAAAATATTGGGAAGACAAGTCGGGGGGGGAAATGACGGATATTTGACATATATCTTGATTAATCATTAATATGGATTATGAGACAAATCGAGGGTACTAATCAAGTGGGTTTGTTTCCTAAGATCAGATGTGGTAGGTCAACTAAAATAATAAGATCAAACTGAAAGCACAACTAAAATATGACATAGACAATTAATGGAGGAATTCTGATATCTAATAAAACAATCATCTCAAGTCAATAATTCAACCCTGTAAAAATCAATAATTTTTATATTTTCTCTAACCTTCTCCGTATAACCAGCACGCTGAGAATCAAAACATACGCCCCGCAGACCGCTCATTCATAATAAACAATATAATAGCATATATCTATTATCTATTTGTTTTAATTTTTCTTAGTTTCTCTTTTTTCTTAAAAGAAAAAGTTAAAGTCAACTAATTTTTTCTTAAAAGCTCTTTAAAAAAAAATTGTTTTTTAGAAAAATTTCCCAAGAGAAGTTTCCAACTTTTAGTTTATGGTTTATTTTAAAAAACACACATATGTCTCAGTCAATTTTTTAATATATTAGTATATTATAAATTTCTAAAATTATTTATTTATAAATTAATATATTAGTATATAAGTAAGTTTATCATGGGCTTGGTCTAAAATTCCTGAAAAAATAGCTTTTTATAATTACATCGGCAATAACCCGGCGAAATAGTTTAGAGCGGCTCAATGGAAATGGAATAGCCATGGATTGGTTAGGATATCCTATTTTTCAAGATAAAGGGAGGTGTGAACTTTTGTACGTTGTATGCTATATTATTTTTTTATTTTTTTATTTTATAAATAATATATGTGTTTATCCGAAACTTTCTTATTAATATAAATAATTTCAATTATACATCCTTTATGATAATTTTAATTAAAATTAAAGTTAATATAAATTATTTTACCAAATGACTTATTCGGATAGTTTGAGACTTTGAGCTTTAAAATAATTCTTAATCTAAAGAAATTATATAATTGATAAAAAACAGCTTTAGTTTTACTTTTTAAACTCTTATTTATAGTTTTAGCTTTTAATTAGTTTTAGGGGAAGGTTATAGTTACTACCTCTTTTTCTTATTACTTCTTACTACTAAATCTTATCTATTGATTTCCGTCAATCTAACGGTTAAGATTTATTGATCATATTTATTAATTAATTATTAATTTTCAATAAATATTAACTGCTGGATTGGCGGAAATCAACGATTAAGATTTAGTAGTAAGAAAAATAGGTAGTAAGTATAACTTCTCTATTAGTTTTATGTTAGAAAAAAATTATGCCATAGAGATTCCTAGTAGTACGTTTAAGAAGGTATGGCATAATTTTTTTCTAACATAAATTGTGTCGGTATTTGAGAGTTTGGAGGGGAAGGGAAGGAAGGGGATCCAAGGGGGAGGGAGGGGAAGGAAGGGGATCCAAGAGGGAGGGAGGGGAAGGAAGGGAAGGGAATTGGAGGGTATTCCCTTCCCTTGTTTGGGAGTTAAAAAAGGGCAAGGGAGGAAAATGGAGGGTTAATGAGATATTTTTACCATTTTATCCCTTTTTAAAATTAATATAATTATTATATTTTACAAACTAAATTAAATTTAAAATTTCTAACAAAATTATTTATGTACTTTTCACAATATTAAAAAAAATAATATTTTTTATGAAATTTCTATGCTGCAAGCTACGAAAATTGTCACAACAATTTTTCGTCAGAATACTCTTCGTAGAAAAGCGACGAAAATTTTTCTCCGATGTAAATTTTTACAAAAATAAAATTCCTATCGAAATTTAGTTTCTGGCAAAAGTTTTGACGAAAATGATTTCCTCCATAAAATGCTTTAAACGAAAAAAAAAATATTTCGTCAAAAAATTTGACGAAATGTTTTTCGTTTAAAATTTCGATGGAAATGTGTTCTGATGAAAATTTTGACGGAAATTGTTGTCAAATATTTTGAGGGAAATGTTTCATTCGAAATTTTCGACGAAATTTAGATTCAGTAAAGAATTTTGACGGAATATTTTTTCCATCAAACATTTTAATCGAAATATTTTTCGTCAAATTTTTTTACGGAAAAATTTTCTGTTGAAATTTTTTGACAGAAATGTGTTCCGTTGAAAATTTTGATGGAAATATTTTTTATCAAAAAATTTGACGAAAACATTATCCTTCAAAAAAATTCGATGAAAATGTGTTTCCTTAAATATTCGACTGAAAATTTTTGTGAAAAAATTTAACGAAAATATTTCCGTCGAAAACTTTTGACGGAATGTAAATTCTGTAAACAATTTTGTTGAAACTTTTCGGTTAAGAGGTGTTTCGTCAAATTTTGGACGAAAATATTTTCGTTGAAAGTTTCAATGGAATTTAGATTCGTCAATAGTTTTGACTGAATTCTTTCCCGTAAAAAATTTATGTCAGTGATTATGACAAAATCTTGTTTCGTCTTTAGTTTTGACGAAATTTTTTTGACGTATGTGATTTTCATAAAAAATCTCATCATTATTTTTGTCGAAATATTTTTCGTCGATAAATTTTGTCGGTATTTGAGACTTTTCTAATAATGTCGCGTTTAAAAATGATTCACATTTATGTAATTTTTACATTTTAATGTTAAGGGTAGATAAGTAATTTTTAATATTTCCCCCTCAAACCCCCCAAATTGAGGGAACTTTAATTTTAGGAAGAATGAGGGTTTTGGAGGGTTTAGTAAAAATCCTCAATTCCTTCCCCTCCTTTTTTTAAACTCACAAACAAGGGAAGGGCTTACTAAAACCCTCAATTTCCTTTCCTTCCCCTCCTAAAACTAACTCCGAAACAAAGCCAGGCTTTGTTTGGGAGTTTGGAGGGGAATGGAAGGAAAGGGATCCAAGGGAAAGGAAGGGAAGGGAATTGGAGGGTATTCCCTTCCCTTGTTTAGGAGTTAAAAAAAGGCAAAGGGGGAAAATGGAGGGTTAATGAGATATTTTTACCATTTTACCCCTTTTTAAAATTAATATATTTATTATATTTTACAATCTAAATTGAATTTAAAATTTCTAACAAAATTATTTTTGTACTTTTCACAATATTAAAAAAGATAATATTTTTTATGAAATTTCTACGCTGCAATCTACAAAAAAAATTCGTCAGAATACTCTTCGTCGAAAAGCGAGGAAAATTTTTCTCCGATGAAATTTTTTACAAAAATAAATTTTTTATCGAAATTTAGTTTCTGGCAAAAGTTTTGACGAAAATGATTTCCTCCATGAAATGCTTTAAACGTAAAAAATATTTCGTCAAAAATTTTGACGGAATGTTTTTCGTTCAAAATTTTGATGGAATTGTGTTCTGATGAAAATTTTGATGGAAATTGTTTTGTCAAATATTTTGAGGGAAATGTTTCATTCGAAACTTTCGACGAAATTTAGATTCAGTAAAGAATTTTGATAGAATATTTTTTCTGTCAAACATTTTAATCTAAATATTTTTCGTCAATTATTTTTACGAAAAAATTTTCTGTTGAATTTTTTTGACAATAATGTGTTCCGTTGAAAATTTTGATGGAAATAACTTTTATCAAAAAATTTGACGAAAATATTTTTCGTAGAAAATTTTCGATGAAAATGTGTTTCCTTGAATATTCGACTGAAATTTTTTGTCAAAAAGTTTAGCGAAAATATTTCCGTCGAAAACTTTTGACGAAATGTAAATTCTGTAAAAAAATTTGGTGAAACTTTTCGATTGAGATGTGTTTCGTCAAATTTTGGACGAAAAAATTTTCGTTGAAAGTTTCAACGAAATTTAGATTCGTCAATAGTTTTGACTGAATTCTTTCCCGTAAAAAATTTATGTCAGTTGTAACAGCCCGTGTTAACCCGGATTGTTAACACACTATCGTATTAAGCCACGCTTAATTAAAATGCGGAATAACTTTTTCTTTAATTCAATTATGACGTCATTAACCTTAGCCAACTTGATTACTTAATCAATTTCATAAAATACTGTCTGTATGTAAATTGCAAGACATCTAACTGGAATACCTCATATATAAATATAAGTGAGTATCTAAAACCACAGGACTACAACACGTAACCTGGGTCAAAATCCTGATACTTTAATTACAACATTAAAGTAAAAGACAATAGTCAAACCATGTGGCATGGACAAACCCCATGCTCACCAAATAAGGCAACAATGCCCAAACAACAGTCTCAACATAATAATATAAATAAAGCGGAAAACATAACAGCAATCAGCATATCATCATGTCAACTCAGCTCGGGCCTCCTGCCACCTGAGCCCTCGACATTACCTGATCCTGAAATAAGCGTCCCCAAACGTGGGATGAGATATCTAACAAGAAATCTCAGTAAGACAAGGGGTCCTCAAGGAGTTTCCACCCCAAGCTCACTTACATGTGTAATATAAGTTCAAAAACAGTATTTACAATATAAGTTCCAAAACTATGCGATGCAGCAATTAATCATGCCATGTGTGTTTATCAAATCTACTGGCCAGAGAAATGTAGGAATACGTCTATACCTAGAATACGTCTATACCTACATGAGTACATGGACGCTACCTGTACCTCACCACAGCCTCACCATCTTGTATGTACCACATACTCAGGCTTACCGTATAGGTGGACACCACATGCATCTCATTCGAAACTTTCGACGAAATTTAGATTCTGTAAAGAATTTTGACAGAATATTTTTTCTGTCAAAAGTAAAAATTTTTTACGGAAATATTTTCTGTCGAAATTTTTTTATAGAAAAATGTTCCGTTGAAAATTTTAATGGAAATGTTTTTTATCAAAAAAATTGACGAAAATATTTTTCGTCGAAATTTTTTTTGGGGAATGTGTTTCATTAAAAAAATTTGCCAAAAAGTTTAACGAAACTGTTTCCGTCAAAAACTTTCAGTGAAATTTAAATTCTGATAAGAATTTTGATGAAATTTTTTTCGTCAACAATTTTCAATAGAAATATGTTTCGTTGAAAATTTTGATGGAAATATTTTTCGTCAAAAATTTCGATGAATATATTTTTTTGTCAAATATTTTGGAAAAATTTAGATTCCGTAAAAAAATTTGACAAAAAAAAATTCCGTCAAATTTTTTTACAGAAATGTTTTTAGACACAAATTTTGATGGAAATAATTTTCATCAAAATTTTGATGGAAATGTGCTTCGTCAAAATTTTAGATGAAAATATTTTCTTTAAAAGTTTCGACAAATTTTAGATTCTATCAATAATTTTGACTGATTTTTTTTTTCCTTACAAATTTTATGTTAGTGATTATGGCAAAATCTAGTTCCGTCTCTAATTTCGTCTCTAGTTTGGACGAAAATATTTTTCATATCTATTTTCGACATGATATGATTTTCATCAAAAATTTCGTCATTATGTTTAACGAAATATTTTTGGTCAATAAATTCTATCGGTGTTTGAGACTTTTATAATAATACCGCATTTAAAAATGATTCACAATTATGTAGTTTTAACATTTTAATGCTAAGGATACAGAAGTAATTTTTAATATTTTCCCCCTCAAACCCTCCAAATTGGGGGAACTTTAATTTTAAGAAAAAAGAGGATTTTGGAGAATTTAGTAAAAATCTCTAATTTCTTCCCCCTCCTTTTTTTTAACTCACAAATAAGGGAAGGACTTTCTAAAACCCTCTCTCTTTTTTCCTTTCTTTCCCCTCCTAAAACCAACTCCCAAACAAAGCCTAAGGCGTTTGGTACGGGAGATATTCTTTTTTTAAAGAGAAAACAAAGTTACAGAGAATATGATGGATTTTTTTTATCTTGGACATGTTACAAAAAGTTGTTTGGTATGCCAAAATTTTTGCCGGAAAAATTGAGTTATTATATTAATGCTATGTTTGGTTGGTTGTGAAATATACGTGTGAAAGTGGAATAAAATTACAAAAGTACCCATTCTGTTTGAAAATTTGTTAAACCATTCCTTTTATAATAGGATTGTCTGTGTGTCCAAGATTTTTAAATGTACTTTTTATAGGATAGGCCAAGATTCTCGGTTGTTAGATAAAAAAAACCACCTTTTGAATTGCATTTTTTTTTTTTTTGCCAAAGTCTAGTTGAAAAAATCATCCATGGGAAACATTATATACCGATATTTTTTAACTTATCTCATACCAAATATGGTAAACCTATTTTCCCCACACCACTTTCCCAAAAATTCTATCAAAATCTTCGTACCAAACACCCCTAACACAAAAGAGAAAGACGATGATTCCAACTCGAAAATAATTTTCTTAAAGAGATAAAATAGTTAAATCAATTAAATTTTTAACAATCTTAAATATAGATTTATATGGAAAAAATTACAATGAGATAAGTGATACAAGAAAGCAAGGGTTAAATGATTCTAAAAAAAAAACACATTTTTAAATTTTCTCTTTAAATTTTGATAATATTCATTCATAGAAAATAGGAGTATATATCTTAATGAATAGAAGATTTAACTAAAATTCAAATGAGTGAAAATTGTAGAAAAAGACATTTTAATGATATATATAAGGAATGAAAATAAAAATAATATAAAAACAAAAACAAAATTTAAATAAGTAAAAATTATAAAAACCAAAATATTATTTAAACCATTAGAATATAACCCCCGCCAATAAATATTGAAGCGGTAATTTACCTGTTACATTGAAACATATTGAATGCAACTGATCATGAGGGTGCAAAGTGCAATATTAGATGATAGTACTGCACCCAAACTACTACCAATAAAATCCTACTAATGATTAACGAATTACAAAATAAATTTAAGTTATTTAAAAAATAAGTGAAACTTTGTAAATATTTAATTTCCTGAACAAGACAATTATGTTTCACCAACAAAATTAATGGCTCAACCATATAACTAGTATTATTCAAGATAATATTCAACTGTACGATTCATAACAAATTATTTTTTATACTATTAGATCCATTTTTTAATACTTTTTGCATAACTAATGGCAAAGCCAATCCTAAGTACTGCTTTATAAAATTCCCGAAAGTTACATGTTTTAATTGAAGTCCTTTGGTAATACTTTTTTACCTTCATTCTGTTTGAATATATAAAGGGTAATTGTAATTGCATAAGACTAACATTGCCAATATATAAAATATTTCCAGAGTGTTTTAAAATGCCATTAGAAAAGAGAAGAAAACATCTACAAAAAAAGATCATTTTCCTTAATTTAAAAAATTTCAGATTTTATATAAAATTTCTGTATATAATATATACATTGCCTTATATATAAAATATTTCCTAATATTTTTAAAATGAAAATAGCAAAAAGACAGAGAAATATCTACATAAAATCTATTGTGTGTGTATATATAATATATATGTTTCAGATTTTATATAGAAGTCCCTTGATATATAATATATACTTCTTTCTCTTATTTCTCTTTAATGTGTGTGTAGGAAAGTGAAGTTATGTTATGTAAAATAATAAACATAAAACCCTATATATATATAGGTAAACATTTTTACAGCAACTTAAGATAAGATTATCTACAGTGACCCCTAAAACTACGTCGTTTTGATTAACGAATGGTGTTTCTGTAATTTTAGGTGTCAAATTTCAAATTTGACACCGTGTTTCCGTAATATATATATATATATATATATATATATATATATATTATATATCACAACCGTTGATTCACTTTGTGTGGTTATGATTCTCATAACCATATCATTTTTTTTTTTGATCCATTTCCATGAAATTTTGATGAATACCAAAGCAAGGAGAATTCCTATATATTTTTTTTTTAAGAACAATAATTTTTTTTTTAATAGATAACAATTTAGGTAGAGTTAAACAACAGTCTCATGAGAACCCACCCTCCAACTTCTTTATGGATTTCTAGAAGAAATTATAAATTATCTCCCAACAAATTCTTCACATTCACCAGCTGAATTCGAACTCACGCTTTTATTGAGTATAAGTCTAATCATCAGCCAACTGTGCCCACAACTGCAATTTTTATTTTTTTCAGTTTAACACGAGGGCATGTCTGGGGGTGGAGGTGGTAATGTTTCATTTAAGAGTGCGCCATTCTTCACAATAAACACTGTCTTCATGCCCCAAGAGAAGTGGCGTTCTAGATGGCAATGCATGAACCATACTCCTGTAATTAAAAGTGCAGTTCATGCAACAACAATGAGTTCTGAACTCAGAAAATGAAAAAGAATGGAAAAACAACAGTTAATTAAATATAAGCGAGTATTCAATGCCATGCCACATACCAGGATTGGTAGCCACGAACCTAATGGCAGCCCAACCATTTACAGGCACAATCACTGTATTCAACATAGGAGGATCAATGAGATTGTAACTCATGGGGTCCTTGCTTTTGTTGAAATTACCAAATCCATATCCAACAACATGGAAACTGAATCCATGGAGATGAATAGGATGGTCTATTCCTCCAACCACGTTTGTCCCTTGGATAACAACTTCCACTGTTGAACCATAGTTCAGAACAATAACCTTAGTCCCTCGCTTTGGAATATTCAAGGTCAGAGGCAAAAAATCTGCAGTGAAGTTAAATATCAATGGTGGTAATCTGGGAAATCCCTTTCTGAATACCCCTTTGATATGGTAATAATAGGCTTCTAGTATGTCAAATCTTGGGGTTTCAAAACTTATATTGTTCATGCTAGCCGCAAAAGAGGTTCCATTTGGTCCCTGACAGGATTTTCCATTTGGGCATGGGAAGGTGTTAACAGAAATTGTAGTCACTATATGATTTTTTATATTTTTTGGGACTTTATGGGGAAATTTCAGAGGTAAGCCTCTAATACTTCTGATGAAATCAAAAGCTGCATGTGTGTCATTATTTTTAGGAAGATAAGGTAATGAAGGAGATAAAGGTGGATCATAATTCCCACTGTAGTGGATTCTAGCAGTGGTTGTGGAGTTATCAAAGAGAGCACCTCCTGTTGAATATGCCCTTGCAGCCATATAATAGTGATTAGGCTCTTGGTTAGCATGCAACAACACATCCATTGTTTGTCCTGGAGATATGCATATGAAATCCCTTGTTATTGGCTTGGTGTACATAGCATCAGCACCAACAACGGTGAGGTTGTGTTTGGCAACAGAGAAAAATAGAATGAGATTCATCGCGGCATTAATAATGCGGAGATGATAAGTCTTGCCTTGGTCTACATTTAACTTGAATGTTTCTGAAAATTAAAAGAAAATCTGGCGTTTAGAGCCAAACCTCAAAGATACATGTGTTTGATGAAGAAATAGTTAATCATGCTTATTATGTTAATGATTAGAAGGGCCGGCTTGGCTCAGCGGTAAGCTTGCTTGCCGTAGTGTGTCAGGTCGCAGATTCGAATCAGTCTCTCGCAAAAAGCAGGGGAAAGACTGCCTAGAGTATTCCCTTCCCCAAACACTCACGAAGTGGGTATTTGAACTGGGTCGGCCCTTTTTATTATGTTAATGATTGTGAATGGAAATTTTGATGCCTACCTGATCTTGAGCAAAGGAATAAATCCCCAGGTTGACCATTGATAGTGATAGCATCAGATATGTTTGGGGCTCCTCCAGTTTCAATAGATTCTGAGTAGACCTTATTGACATCATTCTTCCACCATTCTCCTGTGTAGGAATAAATAAAATTCTGTTATGGCTATTTGATCAACTAAGGAGGAAGGACAAGTATATAGGTTTTCATACCAAATATGATGGGAATGTCTGCATCAGGTTTGGGAAAAGGGTAGGTGCTATTCTTTCTTGGATAGATTTTGATAGCTCCGTGGACTGTGGCTCTTAACCAGTCACTATGAGCATGCCACCATAAGGTCCCTTCTTCTGTAGAAAAAACTATCTTCTGTCTGAATTTCCCTCCAGGTTGGATGGGGCACTGAGTAATGTATTCAGGTCCATCAGTCCATGGATTCCTTGGCTGCTTCACACCATGCCTGCACATTAATCAGTTGTAGTTAGGCATATGGTTAACTTTTATCCATTATGTTGTGTTTCCCAATGTCATCAAAATTTCTGAGACTAAAAACTAAATACCAGTGTAAAGTGATGTTGTATTTGCCCTTGTTATGAACATTAACATAAATTGTATCACCCTTGTGGACACTTATAGTTGGCCCAGGAAATTTTCCATTCACAGTCAATATGCTTTTTGTTGAACAGAGTCTTGTATACCGTGCTTCTTTCACCTGCAAGATTAATCAAATCAGTTATTACAATTATTAAATACTCTGATGTCAGCTACAACCTAAGATACTACTACTATATGTAACATATACACATGTACTTCAAGAAGAATTACACAATAGACAGTTTCATGCAACAACAAAATTGTACTATGGAATCGGTAGGATGAGATATGGGACTTACAACAAAATTGTAGTGACTATGTAGTGTTTGGGAACTAAGACCAATCAAGCAAAAACACAACATAATGTGGAGGAACATTTTCTTGCCAAACGACACTTTCATTAAAGAAAATTTTATCAACTCCTCCTATATAACCCTTCAGCTAAAAGTTTCTGTATTATGAAAGCATTTGTGTTGGAGGGATTTTATATCTGTGGAGGAAGAAATTTAGTAGAGTTAGATTTTGAGGTGCATTAATCTTAGTGTTCAAATTTGGTGCGCCTAACTGTCATGTTTATCAAGATAAGAGTGAAGAGGTCAAGCTACGTTTAATTCACTAGATGACAAAGAAAATTAAGGGGGATTCTTCAAGCAAATCTGAGTGGAAGATTGAGTGTACATCAGAGATTGCCTTAACAGCTTTACTTAAAACCATAATTAAATAGCTATCCTTAGAGGTTGTAAAGTTTAGGATTAAATCTCTCTTGACAATCAATCTGTAATTAACTACTAATCCAAACATTTATAGAGGCTTAATAGTAATTAAGTGAAAAGAAAGAAATCTTACTTTCTCATAGGATGTTCCTTATTAGGGTAATTGTCATTTCTTTAGTTTTTCTTGCATATTATCATTTTCTCTTTAAGAGAAACAAATTCGTTATCCATAGCTTTTGGGTTAAATGCTAGATCCTGAAAAAGATTGTTTCACATGTACGAAAACTTCAAAATTTGGTGATTTTCATTTCGTTAATGATCGGTTGTATTTAAGACAAACAAGTCATGGTTAAATGATCGTGAAGAAGTAAACGCCTTTATTTCGAAATATTGTTGTTCGTGTCAGTATTTTGTCTACATTTTTATTTTCTTTATAAAATGCATGTACCAATCATTTTCATGATACACCTACAAATGGCCCAAAGACTTTATATCAATTTAAGAAACAATTAGGTGTTGAGATGGTTTTGAGGCCTGTAAAATGATTCATATTTATCCCATGTGATGATTTGACTTAAAAAGACAAAACCAGGAGTATCAATATATTGAGCCAAAGCAAACTATACCTAACGTAAAATAAAAATAAAAAATTGATATTACTTATATTATATATAAAACATTTTTTAGAAAATAGTTAGCCCCTTGCACTGATGATCTGTCTTCTTGTTCTGAATGTTTTAAAGTCTCTCTGTTTACCTACAAGGTGACTGCATTAGACATTTATTAGTATTAAGGCTTTTCTGAAGTTTTAAAATAATTATAGAGAACTTTACCCTAAAAAAAAAAATATATATCTTTTTTACATGAAATAAAAATAAAAAAATGTGGTATAGAACTACACTTCATAATCTTTTACGTGTGTTTATTTAATTTTAACATGACAGTATTAATTGTGAATTTGATGTATGGTTTTGATTATTGGGCCGGCCTAGGCCTTTGGATCGTGCAAAGGGCTAAAACAAATAATAAGGCTATTGTATCTGGGCTAAAACGAAATATCTGGGCTTAAGTTCATTCTGATGAAACTGAATGAAATTTTCTTCTTTACAACGAACTGATGAAGATGTATGTTGAAAGTTTCTTAGAATAGAACAATTAATTTAAGGTTTGAACTTTGAATCCCAGAATCAGTTTTGTTTAGCAAGAGAGACAGATCAAACTTTGTCATTAGTCCTTGAGCTGCTGCCTAGGTTTTTTATTTTTGGGTCTTGAGTCATCAATCTTTTTATTTTTATTAATCCTCAAGTTGCCTTGGCTTTTTGACTATTTGGCTGTTTAAGTTTTCTTATGTTTGGCATCGAGTTGTCAATCTATTTTTGCTGAAATGCGTTCGTTGAGTTGCCCAACTTTTCTAAGTTTTGTCTTTGAGTTGCTTGTCCATTTTATTTTTTTAGGTTTTTGAACAACCCAATACTTCTTCACTGAGCCTTGAGTTGTCTAACTTTTCTTTCGTTTTAGCCTTGAGTTCTCTATTTTTCTTTCGTTTTAGGGGGAGGAAATTTGTTCACATTTAAAGGTTAGTTATCGACTTATCGTATCCAAAAAAAAAAAATTAGTTATCATTCGAATAAAATTAGTTGCTTCTTTTACTTTGCTTGTTATTTTTAATTGAAAGAACAAGTAAAAAGGAGTAAATGCCACCACCCAATTTTGATTGATTTTTTATATATATATAAAATTGTCACAAAAGAAGGGCTAAAATGCCAAAGAAATGATAATAATAATAATAATAATAATAAATCGAAAACAAACACGGTAATCCTCCGGCAAAAATTAGACATCTCGAGAAAGGAAAAAAAATAAAAAATTAGTGCGCGCATGTGGTTCTTTCATTCAATTATTTATATTTGTAAAAAAATTTATTTTTTATTTCTCCTCTCTCTCCTCTCTCTTCAATATTAGTTTGGACCACTGAATTAATGATGATCCAGAATCACCAAAATTCTTCTCTCGAAAAACTGTCTGCATAATGAAATTCGGGAGTGGATCCTCTCATATGCTAATTAACATGACCAAGTCATGTGGGGCAGCAATCATAACCTTATATGAGTTAATGAATGGTGATAAAGGAGAAGAGAAAAAAAATATAAGGATAAGAAATTACACAATCATCATCGTTGATTTAATTATTAATAGTTAAGATCCTCCCATATTACATAATCATATTAAATTACACATTACACATGAGAGGATCTCTTTCCATGAAATCCCACCCTCCAATATAAAGCTTGGTTGTCAGAAATCCGTCACGATAACGAAATCACTCATGGGCTGAGTGCACTGTGACCACAAATTCAAACTGGGACATGGGATACTTAAAGAGATTTTCTTAAGACATTAATCAACAAATTTCATGCGACTCTTTCTCCTAAATAAAAACTATTCTTTAAAACCAAGAAATTCTTTACTCAAAAGAAAAAATTAAGCAAGATCTATTTTGTTTCTTTAAAATCACTCATGCTTGCGCGTGCCCGCGTTCCTTGTGCCCGTCTGATTATTTTTTAACTTTTCTTAATCAAATCATGTTAGGCGGCAATTGTTTGTTTTTAAAAATTTTGGACCGTCGCCCACAGAGGGGACCTGCTTGGTAGCACATATCCACAAGTGCGGACATGAATTTCTGTAAAAAATAAAGGCCCAATGACAGAGAAAAACAAATGCATCTAAAAACACGAGACTACCCGTAACAAAATTAGGCAACTCAAGACCTAAAACAACACTGGGTTTTCCACTTTTTTTTTAAAAAAAAAAAAAACACTGGTTATTCAAAAAAGATAGATAACATCGGTATTGAAATCTTAAAAAATTATAAGTATAAATATTATTATAATTTTGAAATAAATAAAAATTACAAAAATAAAATGATTTCCATCAAAAAATGATGCCATATTGGACTTACTGCAAATAACTTATCTTCAATAACTGCAAAATAAACGAACCCTAAAAAAAAATTAGGCGAAACAAGGATCGAGTTATTTAAAAAATATAAAACAAAAATAAATAGTCAATTCAACATAATAAATCCTTTTATATGATATGAGTTCATATGAAATAATTTTGATAATTTATAAATAAATTAATTATTATTTTCTATTTATTTTATTTTAGAATATTTTTATAATAATTAATTTATTTATATACAATTGAGATAGTCTTATATGACTTCAAAGAAAACCTATTCTCCAAGATCAAACATCATACAAGTTGAGGAAAAAACTCAATTGCAAACATTAGAAAAGTTCCACGATTAGTGGGCAGATCCAGAATTTTTTTATAATAGGATAAGTATTATTAAGACTAATAAGAAATGCTAACTATTATAAATATTTTTGTAGGAGAGATTCACTATTAGTACTAATAGTCTATCATAATTAAAATAATAAGTAAAATAAAATTTAGGGAGGGGGAGCCGTCCATATTACCCTTTACCTAAGTCCATCATTGTACACGATCAAGACCTAATGAAAAATAAAATGGCAGCTCTAAGGCCAAATAGTAGAAAAGCCATTACATAACACTAAAAATAATAATAATAACAATAATTGGCAACTGATGTAATGGGTAATAAATTGATGGTAAAAAAATTTAGTAGTTAGAATATCCTCGCTCGTAACAATAATCGGCAACTCTAGGCTAAATTATATATGAAAAAAAAAAAAAATTGCTCAGCCAAGTCAACTTTACATATCCAGTTTTGTTAGCGACTTTGAATTGATTATTATATACAAAACACAGAGATCGCGCGATGAAATTATATACAAAATACAGAGACGACGCGAACATATTCTTTTGATGCGTGTATCTGCTTACTACATTTTAAATATGTCGTGTATTGTTTCAATAAACACATAAAAGACTTGTTATAGGACCGCAAGCCCCCAAATGGAGCAATGCTATCCAATTCAATAATATTCTCACGCGTAACCATGACCATGTCAAAACCAAGCTATACATATATATATATACAACCATAACGAACTCCTCCAATATTCATATCAAACAGAAAATCTAATTAATTATCAGATCAAGCCTTTCCTAGTTCTGATTCTCCATGAAAATCACAATGCTACAAAATTTTGGAATTTTGTTCCTCAATTTCTTCCTCACTTGCCAGGCGCTAAGGCATTATAAGTTTGTGGTATGTTTTTGTGGTTTTTAACACATAGCTAGCTTAAGACCAAAAAAATAAAAATAAAAGTTCATAACATGATATATACATACTCATGCATGTAATATATTGCAGGTCAGAGATGCCCCCTACACAAAACTTTGCAGCACAAAGAACATATTGACTGTAAACGGCCAATTTCCCGGGCCAACCCTGCATGTTAGAAAAGGAGAGAATATCATTGTTGATGTGTATAACCGAGCTAATTACAACATAACCATCCACTGGTAATCACCTAATAACTCATTGATATATATATTTTACGTACGGGATATGTTATTCTATTTATCTTTTTTCTTTTCTATATCTACCTAACTTATCATTCTCTAACACCGGTAGATCAAAATCTCAATTAGTTGAGATTCTAATCTTATGGTGTTGGAAAGTGATAGATAAAATAGACATGAAAAAAATATAAGTAGAATGACAAATCCTATTATATTTATGGGATTTGATTTTCTCATGTTGCATGAGAATTCAATTCTCATGTTGTGACTCAACTAGTGGTGGCCTCATATTTATTAAAAAAAAGTTTTGCACACAAATCGAAGAGACACTAACATGATAGTTGAATTCTCTAACATGAGAAAATGTTTCCTTATATTTATATATATATATATATACCCGAGAGAATTTAACTGTCACTTTCAGGCATGGAGTGAACCAACCAAGATATCCTTGGTCAGATGGTCCTGAATATGTCACACAATGTCCAATTCGACCAGGTGGAAAGTTTAGTCAGCGGGTCATATTTTCTGAAGAGGAAGGCACACTGTGGTGGCATGCTCACAGTGACTGGTCTCGGGCCACCGTTCATGGGGCTATTGTTATCAAACCTAAGCCTCCGACTACCTATCCATTTCCAAAACCTCACAAAGAGGTCCCCATTATATTAGGTATATATGTATGAACAAGTTTACATGGGTTTAATTGGACTAATTATCATTTAGAAAAGTTCAACCATTGGGATTTACTATAATTCTTTTTAATTGTAAATTTAGGTGAATGGTGGAAGAAAGATGTTGTTGAGGTGTTAAATGATCTTTTTAGAACCGGAGACGACCCCATTATTTCTGATGCTTATACAATCAATGGCCAACCTGGTGATCTATTTCCATGCTCAAAGAACGGTATGCAGCTCGCCCCCCACCCAGACACACACACATATATATATATATATATATATATGGGGAAGGATCGGTTTATAATTTTTTTATACAAATTACACTAAGTATGATCGGTCATACATTCTTAATTGAAGTATGACACGTCAGATATAATGTAGTTTGTAAGAATTTGTAAACAAAAAGTTTATATATATATATATATATATATATATATATATATATATATATATATATATATATATATATGGAACTAAATATGACATAGAAATCATCTACTAAGATTGAAAGAGTAAGTTACGTGAATATAAAATGATCTCGACCCATATATGAGTCATGATCAACTTACATATGGTGTGGCAAGAAGAAATTTCACAATGAATGTTATCTGTTAATCAACTTGTATCTATTTGCTCTAATTTATTAATCACCTTAGCAATTAGATATAAATGAATGACTGAGATTAAGCATATATCTTCCATTAGCTTGAAATGATCCAGCCATATATATACACGCTTGACATCCTTCCCTTGCCATTGCATTCATGCAAGGATGCTTTGAGTGACTGGATATTAATTAGTTTGAATTTGTTAATAAAATTGCAGAAACCTTCAAGCTCAAGGTTGATTATGGCAAAACGTATCTTCTGAGAATTGTGAATGCGGCAATTCAGGACACAGTCTTCTTTGCCATTGCAAAACATCAACTCACAGTGGTAGGAACAGATGGTAGCTATGTAAAGCCATTGAAGGTAGATCACATCACAATATCACCTGGACAAACAATGGATGTGATACTCGAAGCAAACCAAAAATTAGATCGTTATTACATGGCTGCTAGAGTTTATACAAGCGCTTTTGGGGCTGTTATTGGGCTTCCACTTGATACCACCATTACCACTGCTATTGTACAATACAGGGGAAAGTACATTCCATCTTCAACTATCCCTTCCTTGCCTTTACTTCCAGCTATCAATGACACCAATGCCTCAGTTAACCTCTTAACTAAACTAAGAAGTTTGGCCAATAATGAACACCCAATTGATGTGCCATTAAACATAAGCACCAACCTATTCATCACAACCTCGATGAATTCAGTACCATGTGCAAATGGCTCCACATGTCATGGTCCTCTTGGAAATCGTCTCGCAGCTAGCATGAACAATGTGAGCTTTAAATTGCCATCGAGGAATAGCATTTTGCAAGCTTACTATAACAATATTAGTGGTGTCTTTGGTGAAAAATTCCCTAATGTGCCCCCATTGATATTTAATTATACTGGTAACAATCTTTCCACAATTTTATGGACTCCATCAGTGGCAACAGAGGTGAATGTATTGGAGTATAACTCAACAGTGGAGCTTGTTCTTCAGGGGACTAACTTGTTGAGAGGTACAGAACATCCTATGCACCTACATGGCCACAGTTTCTATGTGGTTGGATGGGGATTTGGGAACTTTGACAAGGTTAAAGACCCTTTGAGATATAATCTTGTAGACCCTCCTTATCAGAATACTGTAGCTGTACCAAGAGGTGGTTGGACAGCAATAAGATTCAGGGCCAAAAATCCAGGTATATTAATTAAACGAAGGATATTCTTAATACCAAATTTTTCTACTACTAACTTATTACATATCTAATCATCATTGAATTAAAGAGAGAATGCTAGAAAGTTTTTGAAAAAAGAGAAAATATTGATCCAATGGTGATTAGATAGGTAGTAAGTTGATAGTAGAAAATTTTGGTAGTAAGAATATTTATCCTCTATTAATTATACATATTATTTACATATTATTAATTTGATTTTGTCATTCCAGTGGTGGTTTTCTAATAGTTTTTATTTGATCAGGTGTATGGTTCATGCATTGTCATTTAGAGCGTCATGCCACATGGGGTATGGCCATGACTTTCATTGTCAAAGATGGTAATTGCCCTGAAGAGCAGATGCTGCCACCACCACCAGACATGCCACCATGTTAATTCAAGCACCACCCTAGTTGTTCCAATATGACGACTACATATAACTCCAAACTTTTATTGAAGTGTATTTTATGTTCTTTAATTTTTTTCATCCTGTCAAAATTATATTACCATAAAAGTGAACATTAGGGATTATGTATCATCAATGTGAATTTTATGTTAAAGTTGTCAACAAAAGTTCGTTGGCTTTCATTTCCAGAATATTCAGTGTTGGGAGGAGGATATTTGAGAAAAGGAAAATTTAGAGAAATTTAGAGGAAGAGAATATTTTTTACTACTAAACTCTTGTTTCTTCTTGCCTTGATGAACCCACCTATTTATACTAGTAGCACCCCTTAACCAATGGCTAAGATTGTGCCATCATAATTCACATCTAAGGGCTACAATTTGTCTTCTAGAGAATTCTCTACAAACTCCTATATTATACATTTATTATAGTCTCTAGTTCCAAGCATTCTATGGAGATATCTAGAGACACACCTCTTGAATATTTGGGCCATACAAAAAACTACTAGACTATTCTAGAATTTGGGCCAACTAACTATTAACTCAAAACAAGTTTATTTTTCAACACCCCCTTAAACTTAATTTTGTAAACAAAACATATTTTGTGGAACACATTTGTCCGGCGGCTTTGGGATTGGTGGAAGATAAACAATCTTCATCGGTGTTTGTGGCGTCTCCGGTTTATACACGATCTCTGCTAAATTTGACCAAGTATTGGTTTTCCCCTTTGCTCATTCTCCAAAATATCTTCTTTCTTTTGCTTTTTTTGGCACATCAACGAGAGTTTGTTTTTCTTTTATTGAAATTATTTCTCCTTGGTTTGTCTTCTTTCTTGGTACTCCCCCTGACTTGTTGCTACTGCTCCTTGACTTCACTTTCTGTTTAATTTCTTTGTTGTTGTTGCTTCTTCCTGTTGTTGGTCTAGATGCAAGAGTTGTTGGAGTAGGACTTAGGTGGAGGAGTTTGATCGTTTCTATCTTGAACTGCCTGCCCTTCTGAGTCATCAACATTTCTAAAGAATACGCCTTCAACTTTTATTTCTTTAGTTGCTATACGTCTTTTCTTGGTTGTCATTGTTTCATCCAATATAAAATTTCTTTGGGGTTCTATCTTTGATTCTAACAGTGTTAGTACTGCTTCATTCTCCTCTTCTTCCTCACGTTCCTTATCATCATCATCGATGTCGTCAGGATCACCACTATGCTCGCTGTCACCTTCTCTTCCTCTTTTTTCTTCATGTTCTTTCGTCAAATCGGATTTATTTATCCACTCAGCAGCTTCTGTATCTTCTCCCATATCATTAACATTATCATCTCCAGCTTCAGTTTCTTCTTGATGTTCTTCTTCTTCTTCCATAGTCTCTGATTTCTCTGACTCCAATTCATTTTGGATATCAAATTCTGAGTCTGGATTGCTTGATTCTGTGTCTAGATACCATGTATTCTCTTGTTCTCCTACATTGTCATTGCGTACCATCAACAGAGTGCCATCTTCGTGACTCCTTTCCTCCACATAGTTCGTCTTCTCCTCAATTTTTCTTGTAGGAGTTCTACATTCATAAGCATAATGGCCGAACCTTTGACACTTGTAGCACTTGATTTGAGACTTGTCATGTCTTAGTTGCGAGCCACTTCTTCCATGACCTTTTGTTGAGCTCTCTCCTCGATCTTCATGGGCATAGTTGTTGTTGAAGCCTCCTCTTCCACTTCCACGACCTCTTCCTCAACCACGATATCCTCCTCGTCCTCTTGTGTTGCCAAATTCTTTTTCTTTTTCTTTTTCTTTTTCTTTTTCTTTTTCTTTTTCTTTTTCTTTGGAGTTGAGCTGAGTCTTAAGTAGTTGTTCACCAACCCCTTGCTTCTTCTTTTGCTTCTCCTCATATGCTTGTAAAGAGCCCAAGAGTTGCTCTATTGTCATGTCTTCTAAATCTTTTGTTTCTTCTATGACAGTGACAATATGGTCGAATTTCGAATCTAAAGATCGCAAAAATTTCTCCATAATTTTTACGTCATCAAACTTTTCACCATTTCTTTTTAATTGATTAGTCACCGTCAAGACTCTAGAAAAATAATCGGAAATACTTTCGGCATCTTTCACGTGTAAAGTCTCAAACTCACCACTTAGAGTTTGTAGTTGTACCTTCTTGACTGGATCGGCACCCTTGTAAGATGTTTGTAGCTTCTCCCACGCTTCCTTTGCGGTAGTTGCCTCCGAAATCTTCTCAAAAGCATCCTCATCCAATCCTTGATAGATGAGATAGAGAGCTTTCTTGTCTCTCTTTCTAGAATCCTTCAAACTATCCCTTTGGGCTTGGCATAAAATAGCTCCTTCTTGTGGCTCATCGTAGTCTTTCTCCACTACCTCCCACACATCTTGTGATCCAAGGAGGGCCTTCATCTTAATACTCCAATTGTCATAGTTGCTCTCGGTGAGAAGAGTGCCTTGGAAAGGAACCATGTTGCTACTTGTCATCTCTCTAGAAAGGATCTCCAGGCTCTGATACCACTTTGTTGGGAGGAGGATTATTTGAGAAAAGGAAAATTTAGAGAAATTTGGAGGAAGAGAATACTTTTTACTACTAAACTCTTGTTTCTTCTTGGCTTGATACAAAATGGTAGAGAACCCACAAATTTATACTAGTAGCACCCCTTAACAAATGGCTAAGATTGTGCCATCATAATTCTCATCTAAGGGCTACAATTTGTCTTCTAGAGAATTCTCTACAAACTCCTATACTATACAATTATTATAGTATCTAGTTCCAAGCATTCTATGGAGATATCTAGAGACACACCTCTTGAATATTTGGGCCATACAAAAAATTACTAGACTATTCTAGAATTTGGACCAACTAACTATTAACTCAAAATAAGTTTATTTTTCAACAAACTTTTCATAGCCGCGTTATTCAAGCAGCAACAATTCTATACCAATTTAAATTACCGCATCTAATTCACATAAAAAAAATTTATTGCATCTAATTCAATTCCTTTTTGTATTATTATATTTTATTTTATTTTCAGTTCTTGGAGGGTGAAAAGATTTTATTTTATTTTTTGATAATTTTTTATTTATCATTAAATTATTAACTCGCACTGGGTGCCTGCCCACGCCCTTTTACAAGCATTTAAAGCAAAATTAATAAATGTATAGTTAATGTGTGTAGCGGTTATGGTAAAAAAAAAATTTTATGGTTATTCACTAGCAGCTCTGAGGACAAAATTTAATATACAATTGTTGCATTCAGTGTAATAGTTATATTATAATTATGTATTTTGAAGAATATATAATTATAATATTAAATTATTATTTTTCTTTTTCTCTTGTCATAAATTATTGGCTAACATATTAAAAGAGAAAAAAATAATTTTAATATTATAATTATGTACCAATTTTAGACTTTTAATAAATTGCAACTACTCTTTCTCATTTTATTAAAATTAGATTTAATTGATTATTATTTCACTCCATGTAATTAATTTACCAAATTCAAAGTTTATGGTATTTGATTCGTTATATTAATGTCAATGATAATAAAATTAAAAGTAATTTAATACTATTGTATAAATCATTTAATCGCGCCTCTTCAAAAAAAATTCGGTAGAGGATGCGCTCTACATTTTTTAATTAATATAACACGATTGGATTTAAATAAATGTGACGATAAATGTTGGCAGTGACAGAAAATAAGTTAATAGGAAAATATGATTGTATTTTCATTAATGTGATAATAAATTGAACCTAATTTTATTTTTTTATATTAGTATATCATATTTTTTATTTTCAGTTCTTGGAAGATGAAAAGTAGTTTTTTATATATTTATTTATTTTTATATTTTCCTTATTTATTTTTCCTTAATTTTTTGATTTATTGAATTTCAACCTCAATTAATTTGGGATTAAATAATATTGATGATGATAATTTTTTATTTATCATTAATTCTTTATCTCACACCCTTTTACATGTATTTAAAGTAAGATTGAGAAATTTATAATTAAATAAATATCTTAATGTGTATGAATAACTAATTTTACTAAAACAATTCTCATACACTTGCCAATGAAAGCCTTAACACAAGGGTAACATATTCAACATAATGCGTCTCGTCCTTTTCCAGACACTTTCCAAAGCAGAGTAGAGTATATCCAATATGAATTTTATGTTCTCTATCGTCTAAATTGCTTTGTACGGATAAAAATAGGAATACAATTGTCAGAAATTTGTCATATATATGTATTTCTTCTTAATCTTCGGTTGCACTTGCCTTTATAACAATTTTGTAACTTGGGTTTGGTTTCGCATATGTCTTTTGGCACTCTCTTTTTTTTTTTTTTGATTGTGTATATTGGTCATATCTTAGAAGGCATCTTTAGTATCACAAGAGCATCCAAAGCAATGGATATTACTATCATTCAAAATAACATATTTCTATTTAATAAGATAGTCATTGGCAGCTATCTTAACTTTTCTCTCTCATCTGGATTGACATGTTATCATCAATGGTTGTACCCAAAAAAAAAATTGTAATGAGGTCAAAAATAAAATATTAAAGTTACAAATAATATTTATTATAAATATTTTTTAGAGAATGATTAATTATTAATGTTAATAATTTATTATTACTAAAAAATATTATTTTATATATAATAATAAAATAATCAATGTTTATGAAGGGACGATCACCAATGTTCGTCCCTCGTGCGGTCTTGTGTTTGATTATTATTAGAGGAATGTATAGAAAAATAGATGTGACCGAAGTATTTTATATATTTTTAATTGAATTAGTTTTTCTTAGTTTCATGGATGAAAAAAAAAAAAAACCTACAATCAGAGTCGTAATATCATGACTAATTGAAACAGAAGCAATTACAGATAATTAGATAAAGAAAAACCAATTCAAACAAAAATAATTACAAATAATGAAAAAAAAAAGAGCTTACAGATAATGAGATAGAGCTAGATTGAGCTTTGGACCCATTTAGTAATTTGCAAAGTGCTTGAGTCCGATGTTGCCATATTGGGCTTTTTGAGTCATTTGCAGGCTTGACCCGTTACAGTTTAATAGTAAAATAAGAAGCTCACGAGTTGAACCAAATAAGAATAATAAACAAGTTGAGCTATTTATTGTGTGTGTGCCATGGATCTCCTTTATTCCAAAAAAAAATAATAATTATTACGGTGGTACAAAATAAGATGATACAGAAGGATGTACCATGCTTAAAAATTTAAAATAAAATCTCTTGCGCTATATGTAAAAGAATTTCAAAGCATAAGCTAATTGTTACATTGATGTGGATTTACAGGCCAGACTTTCTATATATCCATAAATAGTTAATTATCCCCATAACCATATAACTACATCATAAAATGGCAAAAGAAGAAAGAAAATAGGGAAGAAAGCTAAAGCTATGACAATTAACTTATGAGGTTCTGACCCTTGGCTAAGGCCAAACCTTCCAAGACCACGTCTTACCATTAAACTTGCATTCTGCACAAAGTGTAAACCCATTATACAACTGTTAAAGATTTGGTCACTATTAAAAAAAATTAAATGGGGTTTGTAATTCGTGGGGTCCTTGCTATTGTTGAAATTATTTCTGCATTCAATAGAGGAGGATTAATGACATTCTAATACATGGGGTCACTTATATTGTAGTAATAGGCTTCTAGTATGTCAAAGCTAGGGGTCTCAAAACTTACGTTGTTCATGCCATTAGAGCATGGAAAGGTGTTAATAGAAATGGTGGTGATATTTTCTGAGACTTCGCGGGAGTATTTCGGGGCTTCTTTCACGTGCAAGATTAATCAATTCAGTTATTACTATTATTATATATACTCTTATGTCAGTTACAACCTAAGATACTACTAATGTAAAATTTAATCATGTACTTCAAGAATTAGTATTACCCAATAGGAAGTCTCATGCAACAATCGTTAGGGAAAACTATATTAAAAAAAAAAAAAAAAAAAAATTAAAATCATGGTTACGATATCAATATTTGCAACATAACATTTCACCAGTTCCGCTAGATGTATTAAGGAATCGGCAGGATGTGATGGGACTCACAACGAAATTGTAGTGACGGGTTTGAGAACTAATAAGACAAATCAAGGAAAAACACAAGATAATTTGGAGGAACATTTTCTTGCCAAGCGACATATTCATGAAACAAATTGTTATCTCCTTCTGCTAGTAGTTTCGGTATTATGAAAACATTTCTGTTGGAGGGGCTTTATATATGTGGAGGAAGAGATTTAATTAGTAGCGTTAAGATTTTGAGGTGCATTAATCTTGGTGTTCAAATTTGGCGTGCCTCACTTTCATTTACACCCCTGGCTACGGATAATCAAAAAAACCAAATTTGATAAAAACTTGGCCCACAAAATTGTCTTATAACAAAAATAGTGATAAAAATTTTCCAGACCACATTAATTATCCATAGGCTATATATAGAGTATGGACTAGGGGAAGTTGGAAGGGGGAATTTTTTTTTCTTTTTAAGTATTTGGGAAACTTTTCAAAACATAAAAGTTTTGTAAAAAATAATTAAATAAAGCAGAGATTATATTTACCACATTTTTTCTTAATTATCACCTCTTACCATCAGTCTTGTTATTATTTGATTAAAATTAAATCAATGGTTACAAAATCACATCAAGTAAAAGTAGTTGATTTAGTTACTAACTAAATAAAAGATGATATTGGACTTTTTGGTAAATTACTGATTAAATAAAAACTATGAAAATTTAAAATGCAAAATTGAACGGAAGAAATAAAAAAAAATTGATTAGATTAGAACTAAATGAAAAAACAGAATATCACTAATGAAAAATTAAAAAAAAAAAAACAAAAAGATGTGGAAAAAAATTATAGATTGTATTGTTATCTGTCTTTATTTGATTATTTTTATTTCAGTATTATATTTTGCTTCCATTTTGACACGTATTTCGTGTAATTTATTTCTCCTCCGCTCGTATGTCTAACAAAATCAATTTTAAAAAGTAGCTTAATTAATTAGAAATCATAAGTCATTTTTCTTTACAATAACAAACTCAAAATCTTAAAGTTGATTAATTTAAAATCAATTTTACAATCTCTCCTAATTAAAAAGATATTATGAATTTGTTTATGTGCTAAAGTGTAAATACGGGTTAGGACTGGCTTGGCACATTTGACAGTGCAAAAGATGCTGTCATATATATTATGATCTTTCGTCTATCAAAATTTGTGGCATTGATATGGTAGAACTAATTTTCGTTACCATTTTTTTTCCTCTTCCATCACCTCCTTGCCTCTCTCTTATATAACTATAAAATTATTAATGTAATTTCACTTAATAATTTAAATTTTTGGGTTGAATTAATTTTTACATGGCATTAGAACCTCGGTATCACGGTTCAATCCTCGTCATCCTTATTTAGTTAATAATTAATTAAGTCTAGTGAGATTTCTTAGCACGGGTCCTCAGCTGAAAAAATTTAATATACAATCATTGCATTGAGTATTTAATGCAACAATCATTTTCAATACGACGGGGGTATGGACCATTGGGTGCGACGAAAGATTTTATGGTATTCATTTCCGAGGATGTATCGTGTAATATATTAAAGTCAATTGTTTTTTTTTTCTCTTTCTTCATAAAAATGTCAACTGATCCCATTATTCTGTTGTACCTACTATTGTAGTACTATAAAATTTTTCGAGAAGTACATAATTATAATATTAAAGTTATTTTTTCTATCTACTCGAAAGTTGTCGATTAACGTGGAGAGAGAAACAAATAACTTTAATATCCTAATTCATAACTATGTACTCTCCAGAATACATAGTTATAATAGATCGTGGTACTAAATACTCAGTGCAACGGTTGTACTGAAAATGCTCTCCTCAAAGCCTAATACACAACTTAACCTTTTGGGTTGAATTGATTTTTTACAACCTCCTCCAGTGCCACCATCAGCCCAGAGTTGGATGCAAGTGTTTGTGTTTGTTCGTAGATGAATGTTGTTTATGACGGTGATGATGAATCCTTGGTTGTTGCCTCCATCTGGTAAAGTTTTTCTAATTCTAGTATAGCAGGTTATATTGACAAAAAAATTTTTACAAACTTACGAACTTCATTATGTCTGATCGGTATAATACTCTACTCAAGAGTGTATTACCGATCAGACATAATGTAATTTATAAGAATTTGTAAACAAAATCTTTTGTAAATATAACATTTTCCATTCTACTAGTTGTTCTTTTTAGTTTTTGGTTCCCATGAGACCTAAAATAGTTGCTCTTTACCAAATAGTCGTAATATTAATGATTCTGATTTTTTTCCTAGTTATATTGAGCAGTGATTCCTCTAAGGCTTCTACCAGAAAATTTATAATTATTTAACCACTTGTACTGAACTAAAGCAACCAAACTAATATTCAATTTACTCCAATATATAGGTTTTGTTTGATTATAAATATCCATATAATATAACATCAAGCGACTTATTTTGGTGTTATTTTTTAACCTTGCCCGGTGAGTGTTAGGAGCATACATATACAAGTTTCGTTAATATTGTCTACCGATATGAAGTGGTTCTTCATTATATTTTATGGGTTTTATACCGATTTATTTTTCTACAGTGGTTCTTCATTATATTTTATATACGTAGTATAAAACTCATATTTTATATACATAGTCTAACAGTAAACTACGGAGCTAGATAACAAGTTGAGCTGTTAATTCTGGATGACTCTACGGATTCAAATGATAAAATTAGTGAGTAAATATACATTTTTTGGGGGGTAATTTTGCCGTCCCCATTTATGAAAATCTTTGCACCATACCCTATAGAAAAGGTCATCAACTTGCAATTCAATTTATGTAAGTTGGAACAAAATAAGATGGTGCAGAAGAGATGAAATGCTTAAAATAAAATTTCTTATGCTGTATGTAGCAGAATTGTAGATCATAAGCTTGTTGTATTGATGTGGATTAACATGACAGGCTTCTACAGTTCTACCTATATATATGCATAAATACTTACTTCCCATACGCATACAACTCTATCATAAAATGGCAAAGAAGAAAGTCAGAGCTATTATGTTTAAACTACTTTATTGTGCATGCAATTATTTATTGAGGTCCTGGCCCTTGAGTAATAATTAAGTCCTGAAAATCGAGTACCACACCTAACCATTGTACTTGCATCAAGTTCCTGTAAAATAAGAAATACATATACATATATCATCGTTAAACTTAATCACTAGTTCAGAAATGCAAAATTTTTAATATGCTGTAAAATGGGGTTTGAGATTTGAGAAGAAGGGGAAGCCATACTATGTATATATATATATCAATTATGCTGAGAGCCTGACCCTTGGCTAAGGTCAGATCTTCGAGGACCACGGCTTGCCATTAAACTTCCATTCTGAACAAAAGTGTAAAAATCCATTATAGAACTGTTAAAGATTTGGTTTTTTTTTTTATATATATATATACCCGTTTGAGAGAGAATTTTTTTTACCCGAGAATCTCGATTTTCAGAAATATAATGAAAATATTTAATTTACGATAATATTTGAAAATTAAAAATTTAGAAAAATTTAATTTCTAAAAACTTAAAAAAATTTGGTTTTTAACACGGCCAAAGTGGGGTTTGTATATCATGAAGAAAAAGAGAGAAGCTAGCTTACAATGATTTGGGCCCTAGTTGTGGATGGTGGATCTGCATCTTCTTGTGGAGTTTTCATGCCGTAGCTTGCAGTGTTTTCTGGGGTTCTAATAGGATCTGGGCCTGAAGGGTGATTCAGCAGTGAGCTTTTTTCTTCTTTTATCTTTGAACCCATTTTAGTTCCACACTCAACACCTAGACACCTGAAGAGAGCCCTGAATGCTTGTTCAAGAAAATTGCATGGATGGTAAAGAATGGAAGTGACTGTCTCCTCTTCTTCTTCCTTTGCCAATGACCCCTCCATTCTTCTTCACCTTAAATTCTTCTACGTTTCTCTGTTTATCTTATGCTTTAATTGCTCTTCAGTCTTCAGAGCTTGTTTCTGGTGCCCTGCCAAGTCCACAACCTTATAAATAACATAGGTTCTACCAAATTTCTAATTTCAAGAAATATATAGATAAGATATATACATTGAAGAGTAAACAACTCCGTGACAATATCTATAAAATCATTTTCAGTCCCTGACAATAAAAAAAATCAAATTAGTTCTTAAAATGATGAAAAAAAGAAGTACTTATTACAATTGACAGAAGGACTAAAATGACCTTTTTTCATAATTTTATGGACCAATTTAATTCTTTTTTATTGTCGAGATTAAAAAGAATTTCGTAGATATTATAGGAAAAAAAGGGTGTTTATTCTATATTTAACTTTTGTAATAAATATTGAAATATGTAAAAGACAATGTTGACAAGAAGAATATTGAAATAGTTGATTACGTAGTCTTTTGAATTAAACAATAGGAACTGAGATTGGACCGCGGGAATCTTTGGTATTAAATGATTTTAACAAGTGGCAGCGACTATATTTAACCAAATTTCGAAGGTAGCACTTCATTGTCACAATAAATAGTGCCATATAGATAGAATTGATGAGTAATAAAAGCTATGCTACCTACTCCGGTGAAGATGTCAGGTGCTAGGTATTAACTCGGTGAGAGTATCGTTTTGTCCTCATTGCACCTAATCTCATTTTCAATTATTTCTTACTTGGTCTGAGTTAATGATTTGTCAGTGAAAGTATTTGATCCTTCCACGTGTGTTTGAATGACAAACCAGTGTAGTTTTGAAGAATTTTTTTAAAAATTCAATTTGAAGTCGAAGAATATATATATTCTTCGAGTTGAAATTGAAGATTTCTAAATTGAATATAATTAATTACACTTATTTGTAGTTTATGACCAAAATTTCTACATGGAAGATTTTCATTCCAAGTTTATTCAAATCTTTGCAATTAATATTAAGATAGGTAAAAAAAATTACAATTATTAAGATATGAGCAACATTTATTTAAAATAAGAAATTATGAACATCCTTAAAATTAATAAGGAATTGTAAAGGTGGAAAATTTGCAATTTTGTCCTAAAGAAAATTAGGAAAAAGAGTTTAAAACTTTATCCATGCAAAAGCCATAGTAAAATTATGAATGTGACGGTTTGTTGGTAGAGGTATACGATATACGGTATATCCACTTCGATGACCTCATGCAACGGGTGTTCATGGTCTGGATTCAATCGGTTTTGAAAGTAAAAATCATTTGATCTAATTCCTTCGATTTAATCATATAATCATCCATTACGTTTCAATTTTTTTTTTCAAATTCGATTCGATCCGATCCAATTTTATTCAGTTTGGATTGAATCGATTTTCGATTTTTTGAAAAGCGTAAGATTTGTACCATAATTATTATGCAAATAACATATTTTTTTATGTATCGGCTTTGTAAAGTTTGTATGATGATTATTGTGCAATCTAGAAGCATTGTACAATAAAAAGTTAAATTATCATCTTTTACTTTCAACAAAAAATTTATAATATGGTTGCATGAGATACGAAGTAACCCAAACTTTCATCGTATAGAGGAGCTGTTGTAAAACAATAACCTATGTAATAAAATATATTATGTATCTTACAAAAAAAAACATAACATAGATCAAGCACAACCCACTTTCTCCAACATGATGGGTTAATGAATATTGGATTTAGAATTTTGCTATATGATTTTTGTGCTATGATTGGGAAAAAGTCCAAGTAGGTAGACAGAGGCGGATCTAGGTTGAGGAGAAGGGGGACAAGTGTCCACCCTTGAAATATGATGCAAAAATACATCTTAAAATTTAAATTTTCCAAATTTAATTTTGGGATAGGATATTGTAACAACCAATTAAGGTTACTACTAATATTACTACCAATCAATTTATGATCATTCACCGTTAGATCGATTATGTTATATCCAACGATTATATTTATTTTCATCTTTGTATGGTTATGATTCTCCCTATTTAATACTTTATATTTATTTTCACCTTTGTATGGTTATGATTTTCCATATTTAATGCTTTTACATTAAATATGAGGATAATAACTATACAAAGATAGAAATAAATATAACCGTTTGGAATCGATCTAACGGTGAAATTGATTGGTAGTAATCATAGTTGGTTGTATATATAACTTAACATTTAATTTCCCTCCTTCTATTTTATTTTCCTTTGAATTTTTTTGTTCTCCTCCATCCTCATTAGCCATACCTAATAGCAGAAAGCTCTATTCCAGACCATCGTTTGCATCTATATACTGATTCATTTCCTCTCAAACCTCAATCTTCGTTATTGGAAGTTGGAACATTTGCTACTTCGTCCATCATGGGTCTAGTTGAATCGCAATCCGTCCAGATCTATATCTCAACCAAACCCAGTCAGCCGGCAACTTATTGAGTGCCCACCCTTCATTAATTTCCTGGATCCGTCACTGTAGGTAGATGGTAAGGCTGGGGAATCATTAGATCGGTTTGGATTAGTTTTCACCAACCCATCCAAAAATCGATCCACTCTAATTAAATTAAATTTTGTTGTTTGTTATCGGTTTTCAGTTTTTTGGTTTGGCCACCGCGGTTTGAATCGGTTGATGAACACCCCTACCTCCCAAGGATTAATCTTTAACTATCAGTTGGAGATACCTTAAAAAAGCTAAAAAAATTATGATCATGATAAATTCAATATATTTTCGTCCGGTTCATAGAATATATGTCGGCCAAACCACGTTGAATTTGCATAGAACATATTTATTTATTTTTATTTACCTCTCAATTTTTCAAAATTATATTTTGCATATGATGATTTTTATTTTTAATAAACTAAAATTATTAAATGAATGTGGAATAAATAATTCAAATATATATATATATATATATATGAGGTAAAAACAAAAGGATAAATTGCTTTTTTACACCAATGTCAATACTTAAAGTTTGACACCTCATCTTAGAGTCATTAGATCAAAAAAGATCAATGGTGTCACATGCTTACAAATCAGAGTCGTTGATCTTTTTTATCTAACGGCTCTCAGTGAGGTGTCAAAGGATCCTGCTCTCTATATATATATATATATATATATATATATATATAGGGCTTTAATATTTCTATGGTGAATGCAGATCCCAAAACGACGTCGTTTTGATTGAAAAATTAAAAAATTGCAATGAAAAAGACTATTATAACCCTGACATAAATTATAATTACTAAAATACCTTGATTTCTACCTCAAAACGACGTCATTTTGGGCTCAATGTAGATAAGTTATCTACATTCACTGTAGAAAAAATGAACCATATATATATGTATGTATGTGTGTGTGTGTGGCTTTAACGTTTATACAATGAATGTAGATAAGTTATCTACATTCACTCTCAAAACGATGTCGTTTTGGTTTAAAAATTAAAAAATTATAATGAGAAAGACTATTGTAACTCTGAAATAAATTATAATTACACAAATATCTTGATTTCTGTCCCAAAATAACGTCATTTTAGATTCAATATAAATAACTTATCTATATTGACAACATAAAAAATGAATTATATATATATATATATATATATATATATATATATATATATAAAAGGAGAATAGCTTCTGCTGCGACGGCAGAAGGCTATTCTCTTGCCTATGACACATTACAATTTTTATTTTATTTTTTTAATTAATAAATGGTGGGATCCATTAAAAACTTGTGTGTGCCGTAAAAAAAATTCTTCTCCCATAAGAGGAGAAGAACGCCCATATATTATATTATGGCCTTTGACCGTTCAAACACTGACTTGATAAGGTATTTCTAATAGATCTTTAATCCCTTTTCCTTTTGCATTTTATGCTACTTAGGCACTCCAAATCTCAGGACTACAATAGACTTGCCTCTCGCTCTTATGGGCCTGAGCCCATTAGTAATAGGTATAAAATTATGAAACCCGAATTAAATTTGAATAAATTGTCCCAGCACGACCCATTTTATTTTAAACTTATCCATCTATGAATTTACAACACACAAAAAAATTAAAAATTAAAAATGAAAACAGTAATTGATACACTGAGCAATCTTCAAGGTTTAATCCGTACGATAAAAAAATTTGGGGCACATGAATTACGACAAATTTTATGGCCATTGGCCGCAAAATGAGACTATGACAAATTAATTTAGAATTTTAACTTCGTATATACTATATAGCCAAAATTGTTATAAATGAAACTTAAGGCTGATGATTTCCGCAAGCAATTATCTCCCGTCGTCTACCTATATACATTTAGATTAAACCAATTAACCTAATTACATAAAAAAAAATTGGTAAATTAATTACATAAAATTTAATATCGCCTTTATTTGATCAAAAATTAAAAATTAATTACACATTAAAGTGAGTAAATAATATGTAAAAGAAAATAATAATAATAATAATAATAATGATAATGACTAATAATGGGCAAACAAGTTTATCATCTCTTACTATCTTTCTTATAACCATTAGATAAAATTAAATTAACTGTTGTCATTTGATATAAATTTTATTTCTCTTTTCTTAATAATGGTCTCTACTTATTTTCTAACCTCTCTCTCTTCATTATATTTTAATCGGTGAGAAAAAATTTAGAATACAGAAGTATCGAGTTCAGTGTTAAAAAAAATTAGGATTTAAAGAAATATAAAAAAATTATTAAAAAAAATTTCCTGAGCACCAAATTTAATGCTGCCAGTTCATTGAAATTTTTCTCCCATTGGCCATAATACTCACTCATCGTCTTCCTCTCTTCATCACGTTGTATTGGCAATGGTCGATGCCACGTATAACATTTCCATAATAATAATAATAAAAATAAAGTCTTTTGGGTTCATAACAAAAATACGGTCTTCTTGTTCATCTCTTAAAAAAAAAAAAAAAAAAAAAAATCAACTTTTGGTTTATCTATCATTCCAATTTTTTAAAAATGTTGTTCATCTCAAGTTTAATAAAAACTCAATTTATTCCATAAAAAATGACTAATATGAAAAAAAATTATATAAGGGACGAAAGTAGAGAATAATTTTTTTTTATTAAAAACCAAAAACGAGCTTTTTTCACCAAACAAAAAAAAAAAAACTTTATTTTAATAATAGGAAAAAATATTTATCCTTTTAAATGATACATCATATATCTTTTTACTCTCACAAAAAAGTGGGATTCACATCTTTATTTATTTTTTTGTCAACTCTCTCCTCCTTTATCTATATCTTTCTCTATCTTAAAATAACACAACTTTATATCATTTAAAATGACACACATATTTTCCTTAATAATAATAATAATAATAATAATAAGATCACGAAAGCACGCGTGAAGATGTGAGCAGAGAGTTTGGGTTAGGCCCAAGTTTTAAAATAGAATATAAGTCCATGTTGAAAAAGCAATCAGCCTTTTCATGGGCCCCTCAGACGAATGTCTGATGAATGCGACCATCTGGTATTTTCTATATTCATTTGCAATGCATGAACATGAAGTAGGAGAAAATAAATAATAAATAAAAAAATAACACACGTGGGACTGAGAAAGTACCTCCATACCAAATCAACCACTTACATAAAAGTCCAAAATTAGTGGGTTTGTATAATTATGATTTGGTTTGGAATTTAACTGGATGGTGTTAGGCGGATAGATACATAGATGGGTACATGTTATGTTACTAAGAAAATGTCTCTTTCTGTGAACACCATAAACTTCAGGCTTATTGTTTGTCCTCAGGGTTGGAGGCACCACATATCAAACATTTATATCTTTTCTTATCCACTTCTTTTTATATTTAAAATTATTGATACGTGGCTTTTCTCATTTTCATACATAAAACAATGGGTCAACTTGTTGGCAGTTTAGAAAATAAATGACATTTTTTTTTTCTACTTGAATGAATATGGGGATAAAATTTATAAGTATTTTTGTCAATAAGTAATCATGAAAATATATTTTACCTGGAAAAAATAAAATTTCAGTTTCAATTTTTAAATATAAAAAAACAAATGACAACATTTTCCTTTTTTTTTTAAGAAAGGATAAAACATGAAGTTGGAGAAAATAAGGTCCAATGCAAAGACAAGTTTCATTAAAAACTTGTCATTTCTGCATAGAAGTGAAGTTTAGTTAAAAAATACAGCGAAAGAAGAAAATAAAAACTATTTATTAAAATGCTAATAGTTGAATAGTTTAAGTTTTTATATACTACCAATCACGAGTCTCAATATAATTAGAAACTTTTAATGATTTATAACTGTTATGAATCTTATGATTATAAAAATAAGAATGTTGACTTCTCAAAACATGTTATATTTAAATGTTTTACGCTATCTACTAAAATTTATGAGGAAAAAAAAAGATATACATAATTCATCTTTAAAACCCCTTATACAAAAACCTATATACTAGTCCACACTGTTATGGGTTTAATGTTTTTTCGGTTACCGAAAATTATTTAGAGTGATTTGAGAAATGTAATTTTATAATTTTAATTTATTTTGAGGTTATATGAATATTTATTATTGTCATATATGTTTTCTCCCAATCTAAAATTACGTCTTTTTTTAGTAACCGGAAATAATAAACCATATATATTGTAATAATCAATTAATGTCACTACCAATGTTACTATCAATCAATTTCACCGTTAGGCCAACGATTATATTTATTCCACATTTGTATGGTCATGATTCCCTATATTTATTGTGAAAGCATTAAATATGCGAAATTATAATCATACAAATGTAAAAATAAATATATAATATTAAATATTGTGAATCATAATCATACAAAAATGTAAATAAATATAACTGATGGATCAACATAATTGATCTAACGGTGAAATTAATGGGTAGTATTATATTACTTTATTGTTACAATATCCTTTATTGATATTTTTTCATTTTTTATTGAAACAATAATAGTTTTAAATGTATCAAATTCAGATGAAGCGTTAGAAGTTTTTTCCATTAATTTGAGAAATAACTTGTCATCTGTATAGTTTTCATATAATGACAACCTGAAACAACATGAAAGTTTGAATGTATCAGCTCTTGCAAATGACTTAAATTTTTTTAGTGCATTCATAATAACTTGAGGAATAAGCGAGGTGCTTTACTAATATTTGCATAATAACTTAGGGTTATAATATAATTTCATATAAATCTATTGATTTTTGTGTTTTTTTTTTTAATAAATAATGAGACCCACTCTATCATTATATCTATAACATCAAATAATATATCTCTTATATCTTATAAGTAACATAACCTAATAAGTTATAGCCAAAAGAGAAAAAGGTTAAAATAGAAGGAATCTAAAAATAATAGAAGGGTTATTTTTATCTCATTTTACATGAGATAAATAATTTTCCTACACACATAAAAGGGGTTAGGTCCCACCATTCTTTTTTTTCTCTCTCTTTTTACATGTGAGTTCCACTTATATTTTTATTTCTATAACATGAGATGATTTCTTTCCTACAAAATAAGAAAAATATATCTCATACTGAAAAAAGTTGAATGAATTCTATTTGTTTTGCAAGTCTCATCATGGAGTGCAATTAGTGCTAGTGCCCCCACTTTGAAACTTTGGGTCACGTAATATTGTACCTCCTACTTGACACGAAAAGATCACGATCGAAATCAATTATCCCTAGAAAGCAGCACCGAAAAAAGGAAGGGTTGGGTGGCAAGTTTAGAAAAAAAAAAAAAATGATTAAAAAGTTGTAGCATGAGAAGCTCCCCACCATTTATGCCCCCAAATAATGGTCAACACTCAACATTGAAGAATAAATGAAAATGTGACGGAAAGGATACAGTGTTGGTTGCGCCTAAACTTTCACTAATGTGGCTGACACAATTTGACATTTGATAAAGAAAATTGGCATCATAAGTCATTAAGTCCTATGTTTTAGGCTTTTTAAGACCCCAAAAAATGAAGAATGTGCATTTGGCAGATAGTGAGTGTAACAGCTGTACAAGTCCTTCAAATTGTAAGTATGAACGCAAATGTGTATTCGAATAAAAAGTTTGATCATTCTCTGGTACCTTTTACGCAAATAATGCAAGCTCACCTTTTTGTATTTGTTTTGGGGAAATATATTATTTAATTTCTATCTGAAAAATGGGAATCAATAAAAAATGGTTTAATGCAAATTTATAATGTACTTAACAAATTTACGTAGCAGAGAAATTGTGAGTGTCACTTTCGAAAAACATGTAAATATTAAATAAAAATAACGTTCATGATATATTATACGTGACTCTTTTTGTTTAAATAATGTCACTTTCTGATACTGACATTGGAAAAAGTATGTGAATGATGCATTATATTAACAATTTAAAACCGTTGATTTTCGGATTGTAATCAAATTGTTTTTGGCAAGAGTATTCTTCACATTGAATTAATAACTTTTAAATATTTTTTAAGTGTTAATTAAGAAGTGTAGGAAAAAGATATTACTTATTGCCTTATTTGTGGAAGGCTCATAGATTGGCCAAAATATTTATTACATTGCTCCCGATTGATTAAACCAAAAGCTGAATGAACCTCTATGGTTATGGTAGAATAGCCCCTCCCCTAATGGCTCATTTCTATTGTTCAAACTCCTTGTCATGATTCGAAGCTAAAGCATCAATCTCTTAATCCTCAGTTGAATAAATTCAGAAGTAGAGAAATCACGTCTCTGATGAAGATTTTATACACTAGTACTGTTGCAGTCATTGTTTAGGAAAATATTTTTAATACTACAAATATATTGAGTACCGACTATTCCATATATTTTTTGTTTAGGAAAATATTTTCAGTATTATGCATATACCAAATACCGAACATCAATATATTTTTTATCAAATATAAAAAAAATAACACATTCTTATTACTTTTATCTTTATAGTTATTTCATTTCACAATTTTTTTTTTTCAGTACCCGTTATACCAAAAATCTACTCCCGGTCTAGATCAACTTTAGCGCCACTTGTAATCTATCAAAACCCTTTAACTTCGTTTCTGAATTCTGAAGCTTGGTAAAGGTTTGCCTTCATATTCAACTTCTACATAGAATTTAAGAAAAAAATGGAAAATTTACCCCCCCCCTCCCCAAAAAAAATGAACAAATGGAGAAGTATTTTTACATTATTATCATTACAATATCTACATGTGCTAAGAAGTTCCACAAGAGAAAGTGCGGGCAGCAAGACCTGATACCATGTCAAAGAACCTTGGGATACACCACCCCAAAAGCTAGCTCAAATGGTGGGAATGTCAAAGGCCTTATAAACTCCTTATTAGTTGCACATACAACCAATGTGGTACTATTTATCTCAACATGCCCCTCACACAAGAGCTCATTGGGTTAGAAGAGTGGATAATGCAACAGACCCAACCTACATGTGCTAAGAAATTATAAGAGAAAATGGGGGACGACGAGACTCTGATACCATGTAAAGAACCTTGGGATACACCACCCAAAAGCTAGCTCAAAGGGTGGGAGTGCCCAAGACTTTGTAAATTCCACATTAATTGTTCATCCAACCAACGTGGACTATATATCTCAACAAAAACAATCAAATCAAAATTAGACGAACCTACCCCAATTATACCTATAAATTTCCAAACCAATTTAAAGCATGTTGGGTTCGTGCACGCAAAAATCCAACGCTAACGATAACAAAGCATTAGATAAATGATAGCCTCAAGCTATGGATCCACACAATTAGAAGAAAATGAAAATGTATTGTAAAATATATCTCAGCAATTCGAGTTTGCTGATTACTCCAGAATGTGAGATAAGGAAGAAGACAAACAAAGTTTGTTACAGAATTCAGATACCACCTCTCAACACCCTTTTCATCTATTATACTCAACAGAAACATAAATGGGCTATCAATTATAAAGGCCCAATTACTCCTACTATTTATTTGGCAAGCCCAGCCCAACCTTAAATGTTGGACGGCCCATCCACTCCCATGTCATGTTATCTTCCGCCACCTGTTAGCCACGTGTCTCCATCTGGTAGTCTTTGGTCCACCTACTTGGGAACCGCATTCGGTCACTTCTCCGTGGATGTTCCTCTTCTCTCTTCTCCATATTCTCTTCCCCTGTTGTCTCTTGGTTGTCCTGTGGATTGGGCTCTTCGTCTCCAGATCTGCGTTCCAGGTCCCTATCATTTCCCTCCGCCCTCAAAAAATCAATCTTGTCCTCAAGATTGAAGTGGGGAAAGGCTTGGCAAAACTCCGATGCAGACATCCAAGAGGCATCTTCCAACGGCAACCCACGCCACTGCACGAGGACCTGCAAGTCCGGTCCTTTCCTACTGGAGATGGTCCGAGATCGCACTATAGCAAGCGGATCTGTCACCGGATGATTTTCCCATGTCTCTGGTGGAAGCGGTTGCGGGTGAAGGGCGAGATTCTGACGGAAAGCTTTCAGCAAAGAGACGTGAAACACCGGATGGATTTTGGACCCTTCAGGAAGAAGAAGCCGGTAAGCCACTTGGCCGATGCGTTCAGTCACGGAGAACGGCCCATAATACCGGCGGCGGAGTTTAGAGTAAGACTGATTTCGGACCGATTTCTGTCGGTAAGGCTGGAGCTTGACCAACACACGATCTCCGACAGCAAAGGATATGTCGCGGCGTCGTTTGTCAGCCTGGTTCTTCATCCGCTGACGGGTCCGATGCAGGTTCTCGCGAAGATGCCGGATGATAGCATCCCTCTGTGTCAGTAGGGTTTCCACAGCCTCTATGGGAGATGTCTGACCGTCATATGGCTGTAAGGCAGGGGGAAGACGCCCATAGAGTATCTGGAATGGGGTGGACCCAATGGACGAATGGTACGACGAGTTGTAAGAAAACTCAGCCCACGGTAAATACTTCACCCAATCGTGTGGATTTTCCATTGTATAACAGCGAAGGTATTGTTCTAGCCCTCTATTAGTAACCTCTGTTTGTCCATCACTTTCAGGGTGGTTGGCGGTGCTGAAGTGAAGACGAGTTCCACTCAGCCGTGATAACTCCTGCCAAAATCGGCTAACGAAGATCCGATCTCTATCAGAGACGATCGAACGAGGAACCCCATGGTGCTTACATACATCTGAGACGAATGTGGAGGCAACCTTTGTAGCAGTGAAATTCTTAGCCAAGGCTGAGAAGTGGGCGTACTTAGATAGCCGGTCCACCACCACCATGATAGCTGTCTTGCCTTCTGACTGGGGAAGTCCCACTATGAAATCCATGGATAGATCTTCCCACACAGCATGTGGAATGGCTAACGGTTGGAGAAGCCCAGCTGGGGACAGGGGTTGGTATTTAGTCACTTGGCACACAGGGCAGGTTCGCACAAACTCTTGTACGTCTTGCTTCATGTTTGCCCAAAAATAATGTGTAGATATGCGATGCAGGGTTTTGCGGACGCCACCGTGTCCTCCGACCACCGTGGAATGAAATTCATGAAGTAATGAGGTCTTCAAGTCAGAAGTGTTAGCTAACACAATCCTGCCCTTAAAGAAAATCAGCCCCTCTTTCAAGGTATAGTGTTCATAATCTTCACTGTGTTCCTCAATTGCCTTGCTTAATTTGACCAACTCTGACTTATTGGTGACCTCAGATTTTATGGAGTCCAGTAAGGGGTTGACCCGAGTGGACAAGGTGAAGAGAGCATTCGAAGTTGCCACTGTCTTCTTCTCCCCCTCATGAATTCGGGATAACGCATCTGCCACTTTGTTAACTGCTCCTGGATAGTATTCAATGGTGTAGTCAAACCCCATGAGTTTCACTAGAAACCTTTGTTGCTCTGGTGTCTGGATTACCTGAGCCATCAACTCTCTGATGCTGTGTTGGTCTGTACGTATGGTAAACTTACAGCCTAGCAGGTATTGACGAAACTTTGCCACACTTTCAGTTATTGCAAATAGTTCTCTAACATAAGTTGATGCTTGTTGCATTTTAGGGGACAGTTTGCGGCTAAAATAAGCAATGGGTTGGTTGTTCTGGCTGAGTACTGCTCCTATCCCAACCCCAGATGCATCAGTGGTCAATACAAATGGAAGACTAAAATCTGGTAGTGCTAAAACCGGAGGATTAGATAGAACTTCCTGGAGTTGATGCATAGCCTTCGTGGCGTTCTCATTCCATTGAAAATTATCCTTCTGTAAGAGGGATGTCAAAGGAGCAGCTAGTTGAGAAAAGCCCTTTACAAATTTCCGATAATAGCCAGCAAGCCCAAGGAACCCTCTGAGTTGCTTGACCGTTTTCGGTGTCTTCCACTCCTTAATGGCCAGTATCTTCTTCTCGTCCGGTCGTACTCCTGCTGCCCCAACTACGTGCCCCAAATATTCCACCTCCGTTTTGGCAAAAGAACATTTTTCCTTCTTTGCATATAGTTGGTTTTGTTGTAAACACTCTAGTACTGTCCGTAGGTGTCTAAGATGCTCCAGCATGGTCCTGCTATATATTAGAATATCGTCAAAGAATACGATTACAAACTTTCGCAAAAAATGTTTAAGTACCGAGTTCATAACACATTGGAAAGTAGCCGGGGCGTTGGTGAGGCCAAAAGGCATAACTACAAACTCGTAGTGGCCTTCATGTGTCCGAAAAGCTGTCTTGAAGATATCCTGTTCAGCCATCCTAATTTGGTGATACCCTGAACGCAAGTCGAGTTTTGAAAATACTGTTGCTCCGGCTAATTCATCGAGCATTTCATCCACCGTGGGAATGGGAAAACGGTTGGCTATCGTCACCTGGTTAAGGGCTCGGTAATCAATGCAGAACCTCCAGGTCCCGTCCTTCTTCTTGACCAACAGGACCGGTGATGAGAATGGGCTTAGGCTCCGGCGGATTACTCCAGAATCCATCATTTCCTTAACCATTTTCTCTATTTCATTTTTTTGAAAATGGGGATACCTATATGGTCTAACGTGCACAGTTGTTGTTGCAGGTTCCAGATGAATGCAATGGTCCTCTTCACGGTGGGGTGGTAAGGTGGATGGTTTCTCAAAGATGCCTGCAAATTCTAGCAAAACGTTCTGGACTCGTATGTCTAGTTCTGTATCTTCAGAATCTGCAATGTCCACCGAATGTTCTATGGCCTGTAACTGATACATAGAAGCAACTGAATGAGAGGAAGTTAACTTGCGTAGCTGGTGCAAATGAATAGCTTCCAAGGCAACACTGGATTCCCCTTTGATCTCCACAAGCCGGCCCTCTTTTTCAAATTTCATCAGTAGCTGCTTGTAATTAATGGTCACATCTCCCCATTCAGATAGCCATTGCACCCCCAAAACCACCTCCGCTCCTTGTATGGGTAACACATATAGATCTGGGCAGAAGTCATGCCCTTGAATATCTAGAGGAACCTGCGAACATACACCCAGGCAGCTCATCATCTCTCCATTGCCCACTAACACTTGGAATTTCTGAGTTGGTTTGATTTCCAATCCCAGAAATTTCACCAGACGGTCTTGTATGAAGTTATGAGTAGATCCTCCATCTACCAATATTTGTATTGCTGTATTGTTGATCCTGCCTGTGATACGTAACGTACTATTGGAGTATTGACCCGCCATTGCATGCAAGCTGATCTCGGGTATGGATTGGTCATCCCCTCCAATTTTCTCATTGCTGACTTCATGTTCCATCTCCAACTCGTGTAGGTCAGTGTCTCTAATGGTTTCCCCATCATCCTGTACCACTAGAATGAACATCTTCCCTTTGCACACATGGTTCCTGTTGTACTTCTCTTCACAGTAAAAACACAGCCCCTTTTCTCTTCTCTCAGCCATTTCTGCCGATGATAACCTCTTGATTGGTATATTTTCTTTTTTAATCACAGGTCCCATCGTTTGAGTCCGGTGAGGTGTGGGTAACAGACCCTGTGTAGTGTTACTGCTAGCTACAGGTACGTTTCTGGTTTGAAATGTTCTCATGTTACTTTTATCATTAATCTTATCTTCCACTAACTTAGCCAGATCAATGGCTTGTTCTACAGTAGCTGGTAAATGCATACGAACCTCCTTCCGTATATCTGGTTTGAGCCCAGATTCAAAGTAGCTTTGGAGACTGATATCGTCGATCCCGATCACCTGGTTTGCAAGTTGCTCAAATTGTGTTTGATACTCCATTACTGTTGTTACTTGAGTTAATCTTCCCAGCTCGCCCCTCAGATCTCGGTAGCGGGAAGGCCCAAATCGGGCGCGAAGAGCCACCAGAAATTGCTCCCACGTTCTTAATCTTCCATTGCGATCCATCCAATGGTACCATTCCTCGGCAGATCCGTCCATATGGAATGAAGTCAGAGTGAATTTCTCATTATCCGTGAGATTGTGAAACCCATAGAATTGCTGGGTTTTATGGATCCAAGGTTCCGGGTTCCCACCAGAGAATCGTGGAATAGTAAGTTTAACAGATTTAAATGCATTATTACCAAATAAATCTCCCAAACCTCCCTGTGAAGTTCCTTCTGTTTTCCCTTTGTTCTTCTGATTCTGATCCAGTTTTCCTTCCATTACCGCTAACTTCAAGTTCATCTCCTTCAACAGGTTAGCGATGGAATTAAATTGTTCATCGTGATGAGCCAGCCGATTCATACATTCGTCAAGAGCCCCTTGTTTAACCGTGCTTCGAGTTCCCTCTGCCATGTGAAAGTCAGAAGTTTCTCTCAACGAAAGCACCAAATTGATAGCCTCAAGCTATGGATCCACACAATTAGAAGAAAATGAAAATGTATTGTAAAATATATCTCAGCAATTCGAGTTTGCTGATTACTCCAGAATGTGAGATAAGGAAGAAGACAAACAAAGTTTGTTACAGAATTCAGATACCACCTCTCAACACCCTTTTCATCTATTATACTCAACAGAAACATAAATGGGCTATCAATTATAAAGGCCCAATTACTCCTACTATTTATTTGGCAAGCCCAGCCCAACCTTAAATGTTGGACGGCCCATCCACTCCCATGTCATGTTATCTTCCGCCACCTGTTAGCCACGTGTCTCCATCTGGTAGTCTTTGGTCCACCTACTTGGGAACCGCATTCGGTCACTTCTCCGTGGATGTTCCTCTTCTCTCTTCTCCATATTCTCTTCCCCTGTTGTCTCTTGGTTGTCCTGTGGATTGGGCTCTTCGTCTCCAGATCTGCCTTCCAGGTCCCTATCAATAAATTTGTTTAGACATGCACTTGATACTTTTATATTTTTATAAATGGACATTAATATTTATTAAAAAGTAAAAAACTGGATTTTAAGAATTGGTATGTAGTCAACTACAACCAGTGGCAACTACTTATATTTTCATTACAAGTGTAACTATTCAAACACACACTTGTGCGCAAATCTATGCGTAAGAAGTATTTGTTCTTTTATAATCTTTATAAAACCTTCTTCTTCCTTTTTTTTAATTTTTTATAACATATAAAAACTTCTTTCAAGCCCTATAACGATGTTGAAAACCTCATATATTTTATTGAAAGATGATTAATAAAAATACATAAATTACAATTGCGATTGAAGATGACAAATCTCAATTATTTTTTAATGTTTAAATAATTAGTGACAATCAAATCTATCCAGCTCTATGTTTGATTGAGGGAAAATATATTTGTACTGTATACTAAAAAGATAGTAATAATATTCACAAAATAGGGTTGGCTGGGGGTCTCTGATCAATCACAAGTTGATTGAAATTTGCCTCTTGCATTTCACCTTCTTCATTTGTCTATAACAGATGAACACCCTCCCACCTTATATTGATTTAACAGAAGCACCCTTAAATGATTTAGGAATTAAAAAAAAAAAAAAAAAAACTTAATATGATACAATTCACTGTTTTAGAACATGATTCAAAGATTATGTATATTAGGATTAAAATTCAATTGGTCAGGTTCAAGTTGATTTTCTTCCTGTTTATTGATGACATAAACAGGAAGAAAATAGTTCTTGGCTTCTAGAGGGAATCAAAGTTTGGACAAAATGTAGTAACTAAAAAAGTACCACGGTGCGCAACCATATATATATATATATCACACGAGCATGCCTTTAACTAAGCTAGTTATTTTAATTTAGTGCCTTCTATTTCTGGAGACCGGTCAAATGTTCTGTCATCATTTAGTGAAAGAAACAGCTAGAATATTTTATAGAGTGGTGGTGGTGCATTTAAATAAAATAAGTTACGCGGAGATTGATCCATCGTTCTTTTATTGCTTAAATAAATTATTTTTATTGGTGTTTAATATTATATGGATGATTGGATTCCAACTATGATTTTTAATTCTGCAGTAAATGACATATGAGAGACAGTCCAATTACATTAATTATTAATAAATTCACACAGCGTTGTTTTTACAATAAGAGATATGTATAACCAAATAACAATTAGTTAAAGAATGACAAACGTTATTTTTATTTTTGGACAAGGGAAAATAAAGAAACAGATAGAAATAATTTATTTCTATCTACAAGTATCATCATAGGCATCGAAACTTTCATCTTATCGAGCCACAACTCTTGGGAGGGAGCATATTTTCAGCACTCACGGAATAAGTATTTTCTTTCCTGAAATGAAAAAAAAAAATACGGAAGGAAATAAATATAAAAATATGAATAATATAAATGTGTTATTTTTTTCATATTTGGTAAAAAATATATCGAATGCTGGGTACACCTGATTTACCAAAAATATTTTCCTTGGGAGGACTACTCAAATGGTGAAACTTTCAATCTTGGCCTTTACAATGGTGGCAAGCCAATTCGCTGCAGCGTCTCCTCTTTGTGACCATCATTGAGTCATCCCCAAAGTTTTGCCATGCTGGAGTTTTCGTACCCAAGTCTTTTGGTGAAGCCTATAATACATTCACAGGCACTGCTCCTAAGCACACCTCCATCCTTGTTGTTTGTAGGGTGTTCAAAATGTCTAAAAGAATCAAACTGATCCATAATCAAACCGCTCCATAATTTAAAAATAGGTTATTTTGTAAAATCAGTTTCATATTAAACTACATTTTATCTTATAAACTGATTATTTACCGAACCATAAAAATATTGGTTATCCATAACCAAACTACTCCATAAATAAAGAACAAATAAGTATTATCTTTTATAAAAATATCTTTCGTCACAAATTTTTACGGAAATATTTTTCGTCGAAAATTTTCGCTAGAAATATGTTCTGTTGAAAATTTTGGTGGAAATGATTTCCGTAAAAAAATGTGACAGAAATATATTCCAGCAAAATTTTTTACGTAATTGTTTTCTGTCAAAAGTTTTTGATTGAAATATTTTTCCTTGAAAAATTTGACGAAAATATTTCCATTGAAAGTTTCAACGGAATTTAGATTCTATCAAGAATTTTAACTGAATTTATTTCCGAAAAAAAATTATGTCAGTTATTTTGGTCAATTCTTGTTTCGTCTCTATTTTCGACCTAATGTGATTTTCATCAAAAATTCCGTCACTATGTTAGACGAAATATTTTTCGTCGATAAATTCTGTCGGTATTTGAGACTTTTCTAATAATGCAACATTTAAAAATGATTTATATTTATGTAGTTTTCACATTTTAATGCTAAGGTTAGATAAGTAATTTTTAATATTTCTCACCTTAAACTCCCCAAATTGGGGGTCATTTACTTTTAAGGGTGTGAAGGGTTTTGGAGGATTTTGCAAACATACACAATTCCATTCCCCCATTTTTTTAAACTCACAAACAAGAGAAGGATTTAATAAAACCCTCCTCTTCCCTTCCTTCCCCTCCAAAAATCAACTCCCAAACAAAGTCTTAGTAACACAAATCTTGAGAGAACGAAGAGCAATTTTTTTTATAATTTTAAAATAATTATATTTTTCTTCTACCAATCATTCTCAAAACAACGTGAAATAATTTCTATAAGAATCATTTCGTCCAGAGAGTTCCAAAAAAATGAAGATTCTTGCAAGAAATAGTTGGTCAACTACTTATAAAAATAGCATAATCCATCAAAAACCAATTTTGAATTTGTTAAAAAACCGATTCTGAAGTTAGTAATCGATTTATGGTTAATAACCCGTTTTGATTTAAAATCGATTTTGAATTAAAATCGGTTATAAATCAAAACCAGTTATAAACCATAAACCGATTTTGGAACTGGTTTCAGACCAGTTTAGAAAATTGAAAACTGGTATTAAAAGAAAAAAACTGGTTCGGTTTGGTTTTTGTTAAAACCGGTTATGAACCGCTCCATGCATACCCCTGGTTGTTTGGCCATTTAACGAAGAGGACCCATCAATGTTAAGCTTCACCCAACCATCGATGGGGAAGGTCCACGTGATCAACACTTCCTTTTTAGGAGGGGGAATAATGCCGGCAAATGATAACATAATCTCTGCGTGGGATATGATGTTTATGAACAAAGTACCTTTACTTATCCCATTTTCCAGAATGGATTTAACACCATTAAAAATTAACTCATTTATGTATTTCCATACACTCAAATAGACCACTCCAAAAGTCCTTGAATATTGGATTATTTTCTCCTCCTGGTTAAGTTTGGATTTCGGCTAGCCTTTGAAGTTATAGTTGAAAGCCTAGGCCATGTTATTTGCTTCCACCAAGTTGCACCAAACCACTTTGGTCGACTGCACCAAACCTCAATCTCCCACCGTGATATTACACTTAGGATAAAGGCTTTGATCACTCATATGCTTATGCTCCTTTTCTCATTAGTCAACAAGTTTTTCCCCATGAGCAGCCAAAGAAAACACTTGATTCTCTACGGACCTTTCCAGTCACAAGGAAGAGTCCAATCCACTAAGAAACTATGGGTGGAATTTTGAGTTAGAAATTGATAAGTTGTACTCACTAAGAAAGCTCCATCATTCGACAAGTTCATATTACTTTATTCTCCTACTCTGGCGGAGATGGAGGAAGGATACAAACAATTATTCATATGACCTCATTGGGTATAAACTTATAAAAAAATGCATTTCCATGACCCACCCGCGTGATGTAATTCACAACTTTCCATCGGAGACATTGTTCAAGAATTTGAGCATAAGCAACGTCATGAAGATTCTCTGCCTATGAAATGCATTTATCCTACCAGAATCTTGTGTTTTCTATCATAACCAAGAAGTATACGTGATCTATTCTCAATGTCCCGACACGAGTTAGAAACCCCCTTCCACAAGTTAGATTTTTTTTTTTGCCCAATAGATGATATCATTTCATCATCAATAAGTTGTACTCATCGAGAAGGCTACATCATTCGACAGGTTCCATATCACTTTATCCTCCTCCTCCAACGGAGATGAAGGGAGGATACCAACAATTATTCTTAGGACCTCATTGGGTATAAACTTAACAAAACAAGGCCAATTCCACGATCCCTCTTGCGTGATGTAATCCCCTACTTTCCATTGGAGACCGTCTTCAAGAATTTGAGCATAAGCAATCTACCTCTGAAATCCATTTATCCTATTAGAATCTTGTGTTTCTACGATTACCAAGAAGTATGTGGGATTCTAGCACGAGTTAGAAACCCATCTCCACAAGTTTGATATATGTGTGATATTACACTTAGGATAAAGGCTTTAATCACCCATATGCTTATGCTCCTTTGCTCGTTAGTCAAGAAGTTTTTTCCCATGAGCAGCCAAAGAAAACACTGGATTCTCTGCGGACCTTTCTAGTCACAAGGAAGAGGATTCACTGAGAAGCTATGGGTGGAATTTTGAGTTAGAAATTGATAAGTTGAACTCACTAAGAAAGCTCCATCATTCGACAAGTTCAGATTACTTTATTCCCCTACTTTAACGGAGATGGAGGAAGGATACAAACAATTATTCATATGACCTCATTGGGTATAAACTTATAAAAAAAATGCATTTCCATGACCCACCCACGTGACGTAATTCACAACTTCCCATCGGAGACAGTCTTCAGGAATTTGAGCATTAGCAACGTCATAAAGATTCTCTGCCTAGGAAATGCATTTATCCTACCAGAATCTTGTGTTTCTATCATTACCAAGAAGTATACGGGATCCATTCACAATGTCCCGCCACGAGTTAGAAACCCTCTTCCACAAGTTAGATTTTTTTTTTTGGCCAATTGATTATAGCATTTCGTCATCAATATGTACTCATCGAGAAAGCTAATCATTCGACAGGTTCCATATCACTTTATTCTCCTCCTCTAACGGAGATGAAGGGAGGATACCAACAATTATTCTTAGGGCGTCATTGGGTATAAACTTATCAAAACAAGGCCAATTCCACGATCCCTCTTGTGTGATGTAATTCTTTACTTTCCATTGGAGACTGTCTTCAAGAATTTGAGCATAGACAATTTGTCTCAGAAATCCATTTATCCTATTAGAATATTGTGTTTTTATGATTACCATAAAGTATATGAGATTCTAGCACGAGTTAGAAAGCCACAATATTGATATATATATATATATATATACATATATATATATATATATATATATATATATATATATATACATATATATATATATATATATATATCCACCATTTCGTCATCAATGTTATACTAACTCCTGAGGACACTTGTCCAAAGGGCCTCCTTATTTAACCTTCATTATAATGATCCATTATTAGAATAAAATATTTAATTTTTGATTTTTTTGGTGAGCTTATATTTTATATTTTTAATAAAATATCAACACAAAATTATCGATAATAAAGAATTTGTTTACAATGAAATTATATTAAAATTAAAATCTGCTAATTGTAAATGATCATATGAATACAGCATAATAGCATAAAATAGAAATTTGGTAAGAATAGCGTGGGCCCCTCCCCTAACAATGCTAAATTCATAGGCTTTAGATTACTTGCACCTTCCCCAGTTACCGCTTTATTTCAAACAATACCTAATTTCCTCTATTCGGAGTTCATTATCTTCTAGCCCAACAAATCATATCTGATTATGTATAAAAAAATAATAATAAAAAATCTGATTACCTAAAAAAGAGACGTATAATCGTGCCAAGCATTTCAAACCAAAACTAGGATAAATAGATTACGTTTTTATCAATGCACTCTCATGGACAACACTAATTGAAGTACTCCATTTTTCTCGTGGTCTATTGCGTCGACAAATGACAAATTCGACTGAAATAGAAACAGAGATAATATTAATGATAATATGTTTTTAGTTATCAGAACTGGATGCGGATACGGTAATTCAATTAACTGCACTTATCAATTCCTTAAATTAATCAAATCTTTTACCTGTACTCTACCTTATTTTTTGTTGACTTACATGAGCTAGTTTTTTTTTCCCCTCTTGTTACATTGGCTTGCTTTTATTGTTTATAATAAGTTTTTTAAGACTTAATGTTTGATTAGCTTTGATTAATTTCTATAAAAAATAATTTAATAAATTTAATTACTAATTATTTCAAATTTTAAAAAATTAAGTTAGAATTTTGTTAATACATTATTGAATTTTTTTGGACTTGTATTGCATTTATCGATTATTAGATATATTGTATAAACTTCAAACATTTATTATAAAACCTTTACTAATAAATGCTTGTCTTGTTGTATTAGATTATTATAAATTTCTCAAATGTGAATATAATCTATACTTAGAGTTTGTAAAGTTTTTACAAGTGTTGTTTTATATGTTCAAATGTTTGGCATTATAGAACTTCTTATAACATGTTTAGCTTTTTATTCGAGATAAAAAAAAAACTTTACGATTTAGATAATAAAAAGAGTAAAGAATATATATATATATATATATATATATATATATATATTTTCACCTAAATTATCATTTAAAACTTTTCGAACAAAGATACTTGTTTGTAATCCATTTAAGTTAAAACTTACTTAAACTGCGAGTCAATTTATAAATACAAAAGAGTTGTATTTAATTCCTCATTAAACCTTAAAATTAATTATGGGAGGAAGTGTGACATGGCAGCACCCCAAAGGCAAAAGTAATGTGGGACCCACCAAACTCACTCGCATTTTGACCAAAAAAAACGGGGTTTTGCCCCCTCCATGTTAGAGTCACGTCACTTTCCACGATATAGCGCGAAGGCGTTTTTGACTGCTTTCGGGCAGCGGTCAGCACCGTTCGGGCAGCTATTTTCTCTCTCTACCTCACTCTCTCTCTCTCAGCACGCCTCACTCAAAAAAGATAACAATCTTACACTCTCACCAGCTGAGAGAGAGAGTGTGACTGCGTGTTCTTCAGAAGCAAGTTAGAGAGAAAGTGAAAAAGGGAAAAAAGATTTGGTTAACTGGAAGAAAAAATAAAAAAAGTGGGAAAAAATGTTGTGATTCTTCTTTCTTTCTTTTTTTAAAAAAAGTTTTTTTTTTTTTGGGTTTGGGTTTCTGGGTTAATCCAAAAGAGCTGTATTTTGATGAGATCGGGTTCTGGGTGTGGTGTGGTGGGTGCTAATGGTGGAGATTAGGGGTGCTTGCATGTGAGATTTGGAAGTTAGATTTTAGAGTCATTGAGGTTTGTGGTGGTGGTGGTGGAGGTGGAGGTTTTTGTGATGGTGTATTTGGGTGTGAGGTATGGTTTGGATCTGAGGTTATTGGCTACATAGTCAGATGGAGAGAAAGTTTTGGGCTTTAGCTTTCATCTGGTGGGTCTTGTTGGTTAATCCACTATGGCTGATTTCTGCTAACATGGAAGGTTTGTAAGAAATGAAGTTTTTGTCTGTATAGCTGATCCATTTATGCATTGTGAAACAAATTTTTTTGAAAAAAAGGAAACTGTTTTCAAAGTTGTTTGGGGTTTTGCTTGTTGCTTTTTTGATTTAATTTGAGTTGGGTAAATGGGATTCCTTTCCTTCTTGGTTCCTGGCTCTTTAAAGGGTTGTGTATTCTTGCAAGGTGTGATGTGTCTTGTTGTCACTGCTCTTTTTTTCTTTTTTTATGTTTCAATCATCATATCCTTTGCTGGTGGGTTTGTAGAAAGAGTGTTGTAGAACTGATCGGATAGAATCATTATTTTTTTGGTATAACAAGTTTTCTGAGATTTTCCTCTTCTTGACTGATATGGTACCTTTTGAAGACAATGTCTTCTTGATTACTCATATGGGCAGTAACAGTGTCAATCATGGAATTTGTTGATGAAGTTCAAGTCTGCTCTGGTCGATAAAATTTGTTGATTACTAGAGATTGGAATATACATCTCCTTTTGGCTATTCTTCATGTTTGTTTATCTAGTAGGTTGGTTAGCTAAGAAAAGATCTTCATGTGATGATTCACATACTTTATTTACTAATGAACTTGTCTGTTTTTTTTAACACTTTGTTTTATGCTTGAAGTGTATTGCTCCAATCAGTATGATGCAATATTTTGCTTAAGTGCAATTTCTAACTGCTTTGTCTAGCAACTTTGCAACCGGAGATGATGAGTGGATCTGATAGGCAAGTGTATGCTGATCTTTACTGGACCTGATCATATGTTCTTGTGTTTTGAAACAGGTGATGCTTTACATAGCCTGAGAACGAATTTACAGGATCCTAACAATGTTTTGCAAAGTTGGGATCCTACACTTGTCAATCCATGCACATGGTTTCATGTTACATGCAACAATGATAATAGTGTCATAAGAGTGTAAGCTGCTTGTTCCTTGATATCTGTCACATATATGCTCATTCTTTTTGTGAAACCCTGAACAGTTTTTTCTCATAAAGGATGACTTTTTTAATGTTCAATTCTGTTCTTTCCTCTGGTCTGATGTCAGTGATCTGGGAAATGCTGCTTTGTCTGGTCAACTTGTTCCACAGCTTGGTCAGCTCAAGAATTTGCAGTATTTGTATGTTATGCCTTGATACTTTGATTATCCAATGCTCTTTTCCTTTTATCATTTAATTTTTGTATGGGGTTGGTTAATAAAGTGATAACTATGGCTTCAGTTTTCTTTTTTCTTTAGTTTTTTTTATTTGACAGTTTTAGTCTTTTATTACTATAGTAGTATGAGAATGTTATTGAGAGTAGAACACCCCACTTATTGATTGCTCTCACTTTGATTGATCAAAAAGAAGATTCTTCTTCAACCACAATGCTGTTGGGGAATATGATATTCTGCTGGTTAAAATTGCTCTGCAAGTCAGCTAATAAGTCAACTTTTCTGTGTGTATTCGAAATCCTGAAAAAAATGAGCTTCACTTCCATCTTACTACTAATTTATTTTAAAGAACTGTATCTTTTTACAGCCAGATTACTCTTTTTCAGAAGACGGTGCATGCTCTTGAAACAAATTCTGGAATTTCATAGCAATTTCACTGATGGACTTTTCATGAAATATTATAATTTTTTTGCCAGATACCAATTTTACAAAATATTTATTTAAAAATTATATATTTTTTGATGTAAATTATTTTACATAATAGGGAACTTTACAGCAATAACATTACTGGCCCTATTCCAAGTGACCTGGGGAATCTTACTAACTTGGTGAGCTTGGATCTGTACCTAAACCGTTTCACTGGCCCTATCCCAGACACATTGGGCAAGCTGTCAAAATTGCGTTTCCTGTGAGTATACTTATTGTTGATGATTTGTTCTATACTTCTATATCTATGTTGTGGACATTCTTAAGAAATTGTTTTTTGTGCTAAAGTCCGTAATTTCTCTACAGGATACTTATTTTGTGTTATATATGATTTCTGTTGGCGTGTATGAGAAGATAAATACAGTCTTTAGTGTCATCTTACTGAGGACTAATGTTGAAATGATAAAATAACTATAATGAGAAATTTGAAGCCAAAATTTGGAGAGGTTATTTATATCCATATAGGGTGATGACTTTGATGTCAATTCTATGGACTATGTTGATTACTAAACAAAATAGTCTTGAAATCTGCTTTATCATTTATTTTTGGTAGTTAAAACCAATTAAAATTAACATGTTTTACTGTTTCATATGCAACAGTCCTCAAGAGAAAACTAATCATCAATTAAACTGTGGTGTCATACCAAATATAATATTAATAAGTATGAAAGGAAATTTCATTTCATTCGTTATGTTGTTTTCCTCATCTAGCTTGTGATTATGACATTTTGATAGTAACTTTCATTATTGACGGTAACTGAAGCATGTGCATTTACTTCATTTATGCTGGCCTACAAGCTGATTATTTGTGTTTTCCATGTTTTACATGATTATTACAAAAATATATAAATAAATGTTAAACCAGAAAAGGGAAAAAAAATACTAATATTAGTTTGGTGTAAATTGCTGTCATTTTTCTGTTGAAGGGTAAAACTTGTTTGGTACCTGTCAATCTCTATGTTCTTGTTTTTTTGGGTATCAGGATAGATCTTAATACTTTTTGTCTGGTATGTCTGTCTAAGGATAGCCGGCTTAACAACAACAGCCTGATGGGTCCTATTCCCATGACACTAACTAATATTTCAGCTCTCCAAGTTCTGTGAGTGCTTCGTTATCTCAAAATATGCACTTTATTTCCCTCTTATTATTTGTATGCAATTTATTTCCCTTCTTATTATTTGTATGCAATGCTAATATTTTTTTCTCAATTTATTCATCAAATTTAGGGATTTGTCTAATAATCGTCTCTCGGGCGTGGTTCCTGATAATGGCTCCTTCTCATTGTTCACTCCTATCAGGTTTCTTACTGAACTTTGCGCTGTACTTGCATTCATTGGTTCTGATTTGTAAAAATTTTCTGAATGGGATTCTCTTCTGATTGCAGTTTTACAAACAACTTGGACCTATGTGGTCCAGTAACTGGGCACCCTTGTCCAGGCTCTCCTCCATTTTCCCCTCCTCCCCCTTTTGTGCCTCCACCCCCAATTGCTGCCCCAGGTAATCTTCCTTCTGCTGCTGTTGCTCTTATTTATAAAGGTAATTTCTTTGCTTGGATTTTAACATAAAGTTCATGGTAAGGGGTATTTCAATTTTTTATAATGGATGTTGCTTATAGTGGCTGACCATATTTCATCATATTTTTTATATTTTTTTAATCAATTGATTTATAGTTATGGGCCTGAATATTATGTATTTTGCTCAACATGTTAGGAGCTCTTCCAGTCGTCTGGGAAACAGTTTCTAATATTGTACATAGGCATGTTGCTTGTTTTCCTTTATTGCTGTTGATTATCTTGTTAAGTTTTGTAAAGACTAAATTCTTTTTTAGCCCATTTGGAATGGGAAATCATTAGCCAGCTATATCTCCTAACTAAAAGGTTCAAGATCTGTTTGTGCTACATGGTTTTTATTTATATATTTATGTATGTGATGACAAACATAAGGAAGATAAAAGCAGCACTGATGTTCCAACCTTCCTCTATATCAAATTGCAGGAGGTAATGGTGCCACTGGGGCAATAGCTGGAGGAGTTGCTGCAGGTGCTGCTCTATTATTTGCTGCACCCGCAATTGCATTTGCATGGTGGCGTCGAAGAAAACCACAAGAATTTTTCTTTGATGTGCCTGGTGAGCTATCCTAGTTGAATGACTACTGCATTGGTTGAACTTGTTAAAGGGGTAGAATTTGACTGCCTTTCATATATTCACAGCTGAAGAGGATCCTGAAGTCCATCTTGGGCAGCTTAAGAGGTTCTCACTACGAGAACTGCAAGTTGCAACAGATAGTTTCAGCAATAAGAACATTCTTGGGAGGGGAGGGTTCGGTAAGGTGTACAAAGGACGCTTGGCAGATGGTTCATTGGTTGCTGTGAAAAGATTGAAAGAGGAACGCACACCTGGTGGGGAGCTTCAGTTTCAGACTGAAGTAGAGATGATCAGCATGGCTGTGCATAGAAATCTCCTTCGTTTACGTGGGTTCTGTATGACACCAACAGAAAGGCTACTTGTTTATCCCTACATGGCTAACGGAAGTGTTGCCTCGTGCTTAAGAGGTAGATGTTTTACTTTGTCCTCCCTTTGTAGTTCCTACCACTATGTCTGTAAACATTAAAAATAGAATCCTTTTCGTATAACAGTGCTCACTTTGATTAATTGCAATTGAGTGTCTTTGATCTGAGGTTTTGAGGAGATACAAATGAGTTAACTGTAATCTCCTCAGTTTGGCTTTTTTATGTTTTTCAGCAATTGTTCATGTCCTTTCAATTCTCTTCTTTCTTTCCTTTCTTTGGGCCCCCTTGGGGAATGTGGGTTCTCATTGCCGTAGTTACTGCTCTCATCTTTCAATTTTAGCCTCAGCTTGCACTAGGTACGGAAGTAGCATAGTTGTGAGGTGGTCAAGCTGTGGCATGTTCAAACAATAATGATAAAAAGGAGAACAAGCTTTACAGTTGTACACGTGGTTTGGGAAAGTTTCACCATATGTGGTCTAAAACCTTACTGGCTTTAGCTCTTTTTTTAATAATGTCTAAATATCCTTCAAAGCATGGGATGTTGGCCATCATTGATTTTCTTTTTAGATCAGATCTTAACTGCTACTAACTTCACTGTTAAATTTGATGATCCTTCAGTTTGGAAAAAAAATTTCAAGTGAAAATGGTATTTGTTGATATATATAGTCCTACATTGGTTGTATGAGCAACTAATGTGGAGTTTATAAGGCCTTGGACACTCCCACACTTTGAGCTAGCTTTTGGGGTGGTGTATCCCAAGGTTCTTTACATGGTATCAAAGTCTCGTGTCACGGGTTTGATCCTCGCCGCCTCAATTCAATTGGTGGACCTGCTTTTAGGTTGAATTGGTTCTTTACAGTATTCCAAAATTCCCATGCTCAAACCAAAAAGAGAAGAAAAACAAAAAATATAAGAAACTAAGCTTATTTGTGCAAAATGTATTAGCTTGAACACCAAACTTGCGGAAACCCCAAAGTGTATACATTCTATGTCCTATGCCTCTGTAAGTGATATTTTTTTGGGATAAAAGAATCTGCAAGTGAAATGTAACTTAAGCCAAACCACAGGTAAGTAAATTTTACTTGTATTTTTGACCCATGTTTACAGGTTATATGCTCATCATAATCTTTCAATATTTATTATTATCTTATGATTTTGTATTTGCATTATTGCAGAGCGTCCTCCACATCAAGAACCCCTAGATTGGCCAACAAGGAAAAGAATTGCTTTGGGATCAGCAAGGGGTCTTTCATATTTGCATGATCATTGTGACCCAAAGATTATTCATCGTGATGTGAAAGCTGCAAACATATTGTTGGATGAGGAGTTTGAGGCTGTTGTTGGTGACTTTGGATTGGCAAAACTCATGGATTACAAGGACACCCATGTCACAACTGCTGTACGGGGCACAATTGGGCACATAGCTCCAGAGTACCTATCTACTGGTAAATCTTCAGAGAAAACTGACGTTTTTGGTTATGGTATCATGCTTCTGGAGCTGATCACTGGACAAAGAGCTTTTGACCTTGCTCGGCTTGCCAATGATGATGATGTTATGCTACTTGATTGGGTATGTTTAGTGCAAAAGCATATCATTGTTTTTTTGTTAATTATAGTTTACCTTTGCAGTTAAATTTCATGCAGCCCTCTGCAATAAATGTTGTTTTTTTCTTTATAGTACTACCCATTATGTTGACTTAAGCAGCATGATTTTGTCCAAAAATGGTTAAGGGAAGGAGGCTGGAACATATTTCATATTACATTTGATTTTATATTTTGTTTTGGGAATAGCTCTTTCCCTTTTTTCTTGAGGGATATGTATGGCATCAAATGTAACATACCAGACCTTACAGTGGAATAAAAATTCTATCTGAAACAATTTTTGAATAATGGTACTATGTAAATTATAAGAGAGCGAGTCTAGAGCAGTGGTAAAACTACACTTTTGTGACTGAAAGGTCACGGGTTCAAATATAGGAAATAGCTTTTTTATAAATATGTAAAAGTAAGGCTGCGTAAAAGGATTACCCTTATTCCTATCCGTAATTGGGGTTTAATGGGGAGTGGTTAAAACAGTAGTACTAGGGAAATTATATTGTCATTTAGGATCATAATAATGCCTTCAGCATTTGTCATTGCAGAAAGATAGCTACTGCCTCTATAAGTTCCCTTTATCTGATTTTAGGAAGAAAAATTTAGTGTTATTGGGAAGAAATAATCATGATGTAGAACATTGACATTTCCTCATTTGGCAAAGTGTGCATTCTGTGTTACTTGTTTGTATGAACAGTTGAGCGCTTGTATCTGTGTGGGATGTATTTTTAGAAAACAATATTTCATGTTTAAAGTTGCAGTTTCAGTAATGTAAAGTCCAAATCTGATAAAGCTGAACATGTTAACAGGTGAAAGGACTTCTGAAAGAGAAAAAGCTTGAAATGTTGGTTGATCCTGATCTACATAACAATTATATAGAAGCCGAGGTAGAACAGTTAATCCAGGTTGCACTTCTCTGCACACAAGGTTCCCCTATGGACCGACCTAAGATGTCAGAAGTGGTGAGAATGCTTGAAGGTGATGGCTTGGCAGAAAGATGGGATGAATGGCAGAAAGTAGAAGTTCTCCGCCAGGAAGTGGAGCTTGCCCCTCATCCCAATTCTGATTGGATAGTTGACTCCACTGAAAATCTACATGCAGTTGAGTTATCTGGTCCTAGGTGACCTTGACACACTAGTAATTGAAAAAAAAAAGAAAAAAGAATGGTATTATTTATGACTTATTTTTTAACTATAAAAGTTTTCTCACTTTTTTTCCTTTTCTTGTAAGTCCACTGCATTATATTCATTTACATTTGTGCATAGGGGTCGCTTTGTCAAGTTGCAATTTGTATCATCTGCTGCAGTTTGATGAAGTGATGTTTACTTAGATGAAACAATGGCAGCAGCTTAATCTTTTTGTACACCCATCTTTAACACTTGTTCAATCTACAATTTATACTTTTATCTGATTCTTACGAGAATGTTTTGTTTGCGCATGTGTTAAAAAGTGGAAATCCTTGAAGGTGAGTTGTGGGATTTTCAATTTATATTGAGACTGGTTCTTGCTAAAGACCCACATCAAATGTGGATTTTGTTCTAATTATTACTGAACTATGGTAGCTGTGGAACTGCCATAAAAATGGGGTATGTTATATAAGTACCCTAATACGAGGTGGGTGTGGCTTCTTGACCAGCCTCAAGTAGCTTAGCAATGTAACCATTTGCTTTAACAGAATCTCTCCTGTTTCTGAGCAACTTTATACATGGAGTTGAATTGTGAGCTTCAGCAACGTTGTAGGAAAAGTGTAGACAGTGGAAGACACCAAATCACTCGGTGATAAAATTAGGCAACAAAAAAATTAATAGAAACACAACTCTTGTCCTAGATGAACTGATGTAATACATCTACGGGTTTTATAAGAGTTATGTTGTAGGAATAGTGATTGTGTTATGTTATAGAAATTCGTTTTGCGTGTCATAAATTTTTTTTTTAACATGTGGGCCCCACAAAATGTGTGTGTAGGAAATTTTCTGTGGTCATGTTAAATGATAGAATGTAAACCTTACATCTATTTAGGACAAATTGAAATAGTCGTGGTGTTTCATAAAACATTAAACGCAGGAATTTCTTAAAAATAAAAAAGAAAGAAAAAAAGAAAGAAAAGGCCAGAGCAAACTGATAAAAGAAAACGAAAGATACCGGCAGGCTAATGCACAAAATCATAAATAAAAATTTTTGTTTAAGAAAATATGTGTTTTTTTTAAGGATAGGTTATATTTATTACCTATTCTTTTAGTACCTATTTTTTTAAATAATGTATATTAAAAGATCAAATCATACTTAAAGTAGATAAACTGAGATATAAAAAGAGAGAATAATTTTCGTTTTAAAAAATGAAACGAAAATATTTTAAAACAAACATTTAATATTGCAAATTTTTTATTTTGTTTCGCTTAATATAATTTTTTTTTTCTGTAATAGCTTTTGGGTTAATTACCCAGTTTACTCCACTCTAAATTATATATTAATCTGTTCTTATTTAATAAAGTTTATGCTATTTATTTGAATAAATAAGACTATTTACTCGAATAAACATCAAATAGAAATATTAAATTAATTAAAATGACCAAATTAACATTAAATTAATAGTTAATTATAAATTAGTATATGATTAAAAATTATTATGTTTACAAAAAAAAGTTATTATTAAAATATTTAAATCATAAATAATTCTCAATTATTCAACATAATTTTTTTAATGATTAAAAATTCGAAATATTAAATTTATTCTTAAAATATAATTTGACTATTGATTTTTTTTTTTAAATATTCATTCAGCCTGAATTCTTTAAATAAATAAGAAAATTAAAAAATTCAATAATCATATTATTATTTTAAATTTGTAAGATTTTGAAATACAATTCTCATTTATACAATAATATTTCGAAATTACTGTAAATTGAAAATATTGAATTTATTTATTGATAATATCAATTTATCAGGTAATATATTAAATTCTTACAAATTAACAAAAAATATGATAACTTTTTTTTTTATTTGCGAAAAGATTAAGTGTATTGAATTCTTTAATTTTTCAATTTTTTTATTAATTTTTGAAAATTCTTTTGATTAATAATATTTTATTAATTTTTTCTTTTCTTATTTGGTTAATAGAGTGGATTTTTTTTCCTTATTTCTTATTAATTGTTTCCTTCTTATTAATTTTTTCTCCTAAACCCTAAATAAATGATTGATTTATGGGTTTGATTGAAGAAGCCCCATTCACGTGGGTACGGAGGACACGTCAACAGCGAACAAATAAGGGGCGGAGTGAACCTCTACCGTAAAATAGGAGAAAAATTAACATGGACCCGGTCCACCTTTATTCAGTATTCCATTTTCCAAAATAAGAAATTTTTTATGATACTCTTATCTCTATCATTTTAGATATTTTCTTCCATGTCTTAATTTTTTTTTCTTCTATTTTTGGAAGAAGATACATTGCACCCGGAGCATATTAACTTTTCTCGTAAAATAGAATTCATTGTTTTCTGGTTTTGGTCAGAGAGAACAGCTACTAGAGAATCCGCAAGAGTCTCAAGCTTCTGGCAACCACTTATCGCAAGGTAGGTGGTAAATTCATTCGGGATGGAGCAATAATATTCAATTTATATTTTATATTTAGGAAAATAGTTTAGAAAACTTGTCCTTCTTATGACACAGAAATAAGTGTCCATAAAAAAATAAAAAAACAAAAAAATCAAGATTCCCACTGATTTATCATGTGCAGGACATTGAGAAAACTTGAGAGAAAGAGATAGATAAAGGAAGAGAGAGTGAACAAAATAATATAAAAGTGTGGGTCCTATTTGTGAGAGTGAAAAGATATAAGTTGTGTTATTTAAAACGATAAATATTTTTCCTAGTAGTGTTTGATTGGGGAGAAGTGAATATTTTCCTGGCAATGTGAATGTGGGATTGTTCCTTCTCCACCTTTGCTAGAAGGATTTGGTCTCTGTTCCCCATCAATGAAGTTTGCCTAGCAATGGATGAATAACAAATAAAAGTCAGATTTCAACGGTGTTTAGGAAGCCTATTGTGAAGATGGTATTGTCGATAGAAAGCGGATAAATGAAAAAATGGCAGGAAGAGCATGACAAATGTACCCCTCCAATGTACGAAGATGAAAAATGCATAAGATGACTACTGAAAAAATGGCACAATATCAACAGTATCATGAAAAATCACCAAAATGGAGACCTCAATGTCCAAAAATGGCACAGTATCAACGGTATCATATACGAAGATGATAACTGAATGGAGACCTCATGTCCTAAAAAAACACTTGACAATACATGTTGGAAAATCATTATTTTATAAGAAGGTTAATTTCGTAATTTTAATTTTTTTTCCCATCAAAAACTTATTTTCAACCATACATACATTAGTTTATTTAATCCAATTTTTTCAATAATATTTTACGATACTAAACAACTTATTTAAACTTTCCCATCAAACTAACTTTTACATTTCCCCGCTCTAAAAAAATTTCTCCAAAACCAAACACTGTCCTATATTCATAGACTTCGCCCTATGTAGATTCGGCTGGCTTGTTGGAAGCCCGTTCCGGTCGCGCTTGCGGCACTGCTGGTGGGATATGTCATTAAATATAAAAAATAAAAGTAATAAAAAAATAGGTGATTTTTTTTTAATTTAAATTTTAAAATATAAAAATATTATTTTATATTTGTCTCTCTTGAAATTGACATAGTTTTATATCGAGAAACATTTTTCTCATAATTATTAGCATAAATAGAGTAGTTATTCGAGCAAATTCCTTATTGACAGGCGTAAAGTTCATAGGCGAGCCCATGACCCGTTTTCGGCTCCATCCAAACACAAGACAGTAGCCACGGCAGCTAGAGAGAATCTGGAAATAGAGAGAAGCAACGCCAAGTTAAGCCCTCACTTGCGATAGTTATAGTTCTGCAAATAGAGGAGGTAATTTCTCATTATTTTTGCTTTGAATCCGGAACGGAACAATTTGATGTTTGTTTTGTGTTTGTTGATGTACCTGAAACGTGTATTAATCCTGATTTTAAATGAATTTCATGCATGTTATGTCAGTGAGTATTGAGCAGCGAATCACTCTGAAATCTTTTTTGTAATTTTAAGCATTTCTTTCATTAATTTCTGCTCTCTTGCTCATCATTCTGTTTAAGACTTCTCTTGCTGTAATCTTCTCACTTAACAGTCTCATTCGGATTGCGTAACGTAAGTGCTTAATCTGCGCTGTTTTGGATTAATTTTAATTATTATGTTTCCTGTTTGCGTGCTTGCCTCTCTGTTCTTCTTTTTTTTTTGGCTCAAAGAATGAAAGCAGCTCTGTAAAAACGGATTTGGTATTCTATTAACAAAATAATTTCATTATTTTGTTTATTGACTTTATTCATTAGCTCAAAGTTGCTTTTGGCTCTATTTTTCACATCCTGTAGGTAGAAGAAAGTAATATAATATTTGGTTGGACAAAGAATAAGTAATTGAAAGTTAAAAGTTATGCAACTAGTTTCTCATACTTTGTTCCACAGGTTTAGAGAGTTATTACATTGATAATTGAGAAAAATACAATGAGTTCCCCTGGTGCTCCTCCTATTTATGATGATGAAGATGATAATGATGATGAAGTTTTCCTTGACGAGTCCGACATCATCCATGAAGTTTCCATGGACTATGAAGATCTTCCTGATGCAGATGATGATTCTGAAACCGAACATGGTATGAACTTGCTGTTAATCCTTCTAACCTGCAATTTCAATCTGTTTCTATGTTTCCACTTTCCAGTCCTGTGTATGATTTCTCTATGTAAAAACAGTCAACTTTTATTTTGCGTATTATACTTTCATTAATGTTAGATTCTGTAAGTATTACGTTTCAGTGTCTTGATATATTTAGTAGTAATATTATTTTAACATTTTCAGAGGAGCATGATGATGATTCTATGCACATTTTCACTGGTCATACTGGTAAGTTTTCTAGTCTTTTGTTTATGTTTCTGGCTTTCTGCTTATGGCATCCTGATTCTTACTAAGCCTTTAATTAGATTGATCATGATTTTTAGTAGTGAGGTATTCCGCTTAGGGTTTCATTGACTGATTGATAATTTTTTTCTGTTTCTTTTTCAAATTTTGAAGTCACGTATCATATGTATGCAAGGTGTTACTAGGGAATTTATGAATATTTCCATGCTTTCTTGAATAGGGGAATTATACTCAGTTGCCTGCAGCCCAACAGATGTGGCATTGGTGGCTACAGGGGGCGGTGATGACAGAGGATTTCTCTGGAAGATTGGCCAAGGAGATTGGGCTTCTGAGCTTCAAGGTATTTGCAGATACAAGAGATACTTATGCATGATAATTGGTAAAGTCAATATCATGTTACATGCAATTTAATGAATGTCCAGTGAGTTTGTTTTTAATTCTGTGCAGGTCACAAAGATTCTGTATCTAGTTTAGCTTTTAGCTATGATGGACAGTTTCTTGCATCAGGAAGTTTAGATGGAATTGTTCAAGTCTGGGATGCATCTGGAAATCTGAAAGGTGCACTGGAAGGTCCTGGAGGGGGCATTGAGGTAAGATTGTTGGCGTGCACTTGAGTGTTTTTAGTTGACATGTTTTCACTAATAATTACAAATATGCTACCTAGTTTTCACATTGGTCTGTTTTCAAGAATTTGCACTGAGAAATGGTGAAAACAAGATTTTATTGTGCTCACTATTTCCTTTACAAATTCTTAAAATCAGGAAACAAAGTGGAAACAAGGTGGCATTTTTCTAATAATTAGTGAAAACATATCAACTGAAAATGAAAACAAAAGATAAACCAAACACACCTTCAAGTTTCTTGCTTTTCCTGCTTTAACTAGTTACTAAACTTGTTTCAATGAAATCTTTCAGTGGCTTAGGTGGCATCCAAGAGGACACATACTACTAGCTGGTTCTGAGGATTCCACTATTTGGATGTGGAATGCTGATAAAGGGTCCTTTCTTAATATGTTTTCTGGTCATGGTGGTAGTGTGACCTGTGGTGATTTTACTCCTGATGGTAGTTATTATTCTTCATCTTGGTGCATTTTTTTGTTAACTGTTATTATTTGCGTTTTATATTTTTACGTTCCTCATTTTCCTTTTACTTGGTGCCTTAGGGAAAATAATATGTACTGGTTCTGACGATGCAAGCTTGAGAATATGGAATCCGAAAACTGGAGAAAATATTCATGTTGTGCGGGGTATGTACGATGAAAACACCTCTCCTTTTGTCTATCAGAAAACTTGTAATATTTTTCGTCCAATATATCTGTGCTTAGTGCTTAACTTCTATGGAAAAAACAGCACCTCATGCAAGAGCATACATTACTTATTCATTTTCATATTTTGTTTTTCTAGAAGCTTCAATTGTGTGAATGTGTGTGTTTATTGTGTTTGTTTTATATTCTTCAGTAATGCATTTTGTCAACTATTAATAGCTCTAATCCAAATTGTCTGTGGTCTTATAATACTCGATGGTTATTTTATTTTTCAAAATATTATCTTGAATTTTCCATAAAAGAAAAAAAAGAGACAGGATGCAATTTGAGCAAATCTTAAAACCAATTAAAAGCATCTTCTTCACATGTATCCTTTATCTTTTTTTTCTTTATCCAGCAGGACCAACATTAATGAGATAAAACTTGAGAAATATCCTGTCATGATAGCTTCACAAAAGATTGATGTCAAATTTGTTGTCTTTCATCTGTAGATTTTTTTTTTTTCTTTTTTTTTTTTATTGTTTTTGGTAACTTGCTAAACTTTGTTTTCTAGGTCATCCATATCATGCTGAGGGATTGACATGTTTAGCAATAAATTCAACTTCAACTCTTGCTCTTACTGGTTCCAAGGATGGATCTGTCCATATTGTGAATATCACTTCAGGAAAAGTATGTTTTTTCATTGCATTTGATATTCAGTTATTCACTGCACTATTTTCCTTAATCAACTTGTCTTGTTTTGTGTCTTTGTCTTGGGGTTTGGTGTCTCATTACTTTGAGAAACCGTTGAGCTGTGTCTTGGGTAATGTTTCTACCATGTGGCTTATATGTTTTCCATTTTACAAGTTTTAAAGTTCTACTAAAATGTCTGAGATAATATTTTCTTAAAGCAAAAGTTGAGCATAAAATCTTCTAATTCAGTGATTGATGCCAAATATCTTAGCATTTATTAAAAGAAAGATAACTTCCAACGTCAGTTGACAGTTGCTATAATTTGAGTGAAAAACAGAATTTTTGAGGGATTACTGTTGGCTCATAAAATCATCTTACCCTTTCAAGGGCTAAAGGGAACAAGCATGAGAACATGTAAGAGAATTTAAAAGCAAAGAACATTTAGCGAGACCAATTTCACTCTATTTGGTACCTTAATTGATTTATTTTTTTTCGCAATAGCAAGACTAGTCTAAGTGATGCTCAATTCAACAGCAATTTGAAACCAGCTACTACTAGCTTATCCCCAATATGGGTCAACATTGGCATATTATGGCTTGCTCAAATATATTGATATAGAAGTTTCTTGGTTAATTTGTTTATGGAATTAATTAATCAGAAATTTGGTTTGTTGGTTCTGTGACCAAGCAAGACTCTGAGCTTGAGAAAGTCTTCAACATAACTCAACTGTTCTTGTGTTTTATGAAAATGTAATTCTTAGAAAAACTTTGTCCTTGCATAATGTAGCCTGTATAGTAATTGTGCAAGACCCCAGACCCCAACACTTTCATCACTCATCCATTGTGCTAGTTATTCCGTTTGTCTCTGCATGTTGCAAATTTTTTTTCTTCGTAATGGGGTTTGAGCATATAAATTTAGCTTCCTGCTAGGTCTCTAAGAAACATGAGTTTCTTGGTCGACAGGTTATTAATACCCTGGCTTCTCATTCAGATTCCATTGAGTGTGTTGGGTTCGCACCAAGGTATGTGTTAAGATTAACAAACTTCTCATAGCCTGTGTGGATATACAGTCAGTGCACATTTTCATGTCCATGTATGCTTCAGGGTTGCACGTGTATGATGGAAATTTTATCTTATGCAGAGATAGTTTGAAAGGAAAATAATAATAATAATAGGTCCAACAGTATAATGTTATAGCCTTAAAAGTAAAAATAGTCTTATTGGTAACATGAAAAATAAATAATGGTACATTAATAAATATGAACCAAAACCAAGTGTCATGGATCATGAATCATATGTTATTAGACTTACTTGACCTAACCTTCAATAACCTGGTTTGTAGTATAACACAGTTTTCAAAAGTAATTCAATCTTATTTCCAAGGAATAATAGACTGCAAAATGACATAAACATTGCTTAAATATGAGTACTTTGTACAAGTGGAATTACGAACATTTTGTATCATAATTGGGATTTCATTCATTTATATCAATTCAACATTTCAATAATTGCATGGTTTGTTTAATATGATCTAATGACTTGGACCTTGTACTGTTAAATTAGATATGAGCCATCAGTGATTTTGACCCTTAATATTGTATGATAGTGATTCCTGGGCTGCAGTTGGAGGCATGGATCAAAAACTGGTCATCTGGGATATAGAGCATTCCTTATCCCGAGGCACTTGTGACCATGAGGTTTGTTGGAATCTTGCTTTGTGCTAGTCTCATGTTTGTGTATTTACTATTTAGAGACCAAATGAGCTTTGGTTGCATTTATTCTTTGGCTTGGAATTGTAAATTTTCATTTGTATGTATGATGAAAGGAGTTTTGCCATATGGACAGGATGGAGTAACATGTTTGGCATGGCTTGGTGCATCGTATGTGGCTACTGGATGTGTGGATGGAAATGTGAGAATATGGGATAGCCGGTCTGGTGAATGTGTAAAAACATTCAAAGGGCACTCTGATCCCATTCAATCTCTTTCTGTGTCTGCTAATCGGGATTACCTTGTCTCGGCTTCACTGGATCATACAGCTCGTGTTTTTGAGATTGAAGGGTTTCAGTAACTATAGCCTCTTGTATCATTCTATATGATACGAGGTTATCAATCATCTAAGCAAGCCCCTTGTCTGCGCATGCCTCTATGCTTATGTCCGTTGGGTTAATTTATAGAAGCCAGATTGTTATTTTTATGGTTGAAGTTAAAAACTGTTGTGGCATAGGTTTTCATGGACCGAGACATTCTACAAGAAAAAGTAAAAAAAAAATTAGTTTACCTTTCTTCTTTAATGTTGATTTTGATGTTCACATTCACACTAACTCAAAAAGATTAGCGTGAGTTCAATGGAGCTGGGATTTATTCGCTGCAGACCATCTTGTTTACAAGCTAACATGGTCACAAGGAAGCAAATAATGAAATACCCTGAAAGCTTCTTTCAGGCATATTATCAATCACTTTGCTGTCCATAAAGGAACAAGTTTGTACTCGTTGGCTCGTGAGTTCATAAGTTAAACAAGAACCCTTGTTCACAAAACAAAACAAGTTATACATGCAAAACAGTATGCTTAAAAGGCTGAATTTAACAACAAATAAAGCATGCAAAATCATCAAAGTAAACCAAACAAACCTCACAAATCACACTATAGCTACTCTAATTCAATGAGCTTTCAAACTTTGGAAGTGGGGTTTTTTTGGGTTAATAATCTTAAATCCGGCTAATGTGTGAAGCCCAATAGACACTGTTAGAAGCCCTTGAATAGCCCATTGACACTGACACTAAGCTGATGATGGTTATCTGAGTTCTCTTTTTTCTTTCTTGTTTTCGAATATTAATATTCTTATATACAATTCTCATTTATTTATAAATTCCCTTTTTGTAGGGGTGGGAGGTGGGGTTGAGGTGGAGGATACCAATTTGAATATCATTAAAATTTAGAAATAGAATCTTATATCTTGTATACAAAGAAAAAGACTATTGTTTTCTGCTTACATATGAAGTTTGTTGCCTTATTTAACTTGTTTCTTACTTGCTCTCAATTTCATAAAATTAATTTTTGGAAAAAAATTGGATCATTTTAAAGATGTAAAGTTGTGTCATTTTAAGAAAGATATAGATAAAGGAGGAGAGAGATTTGACAAAAAAAAGGTGTGGGTCCCACCTTTTTGTGAGAGTGAAAAGATATAATTTGTGTCATTTAAAAGGATAAATATTTTTTCCTTAATTTTTATGTAAGTTATTCGCTACCTTGCCTAAAATGCATTTTGAAATACATTAGTTAATTGGCTGTGTGTGAAAATCCAACGCTCTAAACAAACGATTACTCCAATATGTATGCATTCTTCTTTTAATATTTTATTGGATTCTTAATCTATTTCCTTTTTTTTATTGTTCTCTTTTTTTAATTCAATTTCATTGTCAAAGAACATACTAATTCAACACCTATAGTTTATAGATTGGGCTCTTTGACATGTTGGGGTTTATTGGGATTTTAATTTACCAATTTGGTACTTGGTTCACGGTATTTACGAATTGGGGTTACTGAGTGACGCGAGGGGGACCCGGCGTCACTGAGTGCCGCACACCTCCACTTGCGTCACTCACACTTCTTTTATTTTATTTTTTATTTTTTCAATTGAGTGCCGCACCCCCTCCCCCGGGGAACTCACCAGATTGTGCCAAGTGGCACAAACCCGTTAATCCCGTTACCGTAAAACTTCGGAAGGCCATAACTTTTGACTTGGGTATCCAAATCAGATGTTTTTTTTTTATTTCACATAACTTTTCGAGATCTACGCAATGACATCACTCACACTTCTTTTATTTTTTTTATTTTTTTTTTAATTGAGTGCCGCACCCCCTCTCCCGGGGAACTCACCAGATTGTGCCAAGTGGCACAAACCCGTTAATCCCTTTACCGTAAAACTTCGGAAGGCCATAACTTTTGACTCGGGTATCCAAATCAGATGATTTTTTTTTGATTTCACATAGATTTTCGAGATCTACGCATTGACATCTCATTTGACATATTTTATCTCTCACAAACATAATTCAAATTTGCAACAATAGTTCCATTTTTTTACAAATTTGAATTATGTTTGTGAGAGATAAAATATGTCAAATGAGATGTCATTGCGTAGATCTCGAAAAGTTATGTGAAATCAAAAAAAAATCATCTGATTTGGATACCGAGTCAAAAGTTATGGTCTTCCGAAGTATTACGGTAACAGGATTAACGAGTTTATGCCACTTGGCACAATCTGGCGAGTTCCCCAAGGGAGGGGGTGCGGCACTCAATTAAAAAAAAATTATAAAAGAAGTGTGAGTGACGCATGGGGATGTGTGCGGCACTCAATGACGCCGGGTCCCCTTACGTCACTCAATAACCCCAATTCGTAAATACCATGAACCAAATACCACTTTGATAAATTAAGGGGATAAAATCCCCAAATGAGACAAAGAGCCTTATAGATTGCCATAAACCGATTGAAAGTGACAAGGCAGAGTACAACCAGCCGCAAAAAGAGGGATAGAGCCAATTAAAGTTTGAAGACATGCTTGATATCACAAATGGCGGGCAATATGCCTAGAAATTAGCAATTACTCTTTTATACGAAGTGTTTTATAAGAGTTATGTCGTAGAAAAATGATTGTGTAATGTTATACAGATTCGTTTTACGTGCCTTAATTTTTATTTAGTTTTTGTTTTAAAAAATATGGGCTCCCACAAAATGTTGTGTGTAAAAAACTTTGTTGTGTCATATTTAAGGACAAAAAGAAAAACCGTATATTAATAGCAAGTTGCATATTGTACCCAACCTGATCCAACAAATAGCAAGTTGCGTTGCCTACCCCAATGAAACAAATAGCAAGTTGCAACTTTAAAGTTTCCTACCGGAGTAGGATTAGTCTGTTGCCATTTATTACATTTGGGAGTGGATTCTCCTCGTGTTCAAATTTGACATGATTTCATTATGTAAAAAATTTGTGTCAATTTTTCTCATTAAATATATGAGATTCAATTATATCAATGAAGAAAGAGATTGATACAAAAATTCACATGATTATATCAAATTGTAACAAGAAAGCACCGACAAAATCTCATTTACGTTTGGAATATTTTGTCAATATCAAATGATTCTTATAATAAGCACCCAATTATCTATTAATTCGTAAGAATCGCAAAAACAACAAATTTCAGGAGGAAATATGTTTTTTTTTCACATATCAATTATCATCTTCTTTATTTTTTTCTTCACGGGATCGTTGAGTCCATTTATGCTGAATTTGCACAATATACAGCTATTGAATACTTGTTCCACTCGAAAATTTTAATTTTCTTTTACCGATGGTATCAAAGGATAAAAAAATATTTTCATATTCGTGGTTGGACTTTTTTATTTCCTTGAGATTAATAATTTTTAAATAATGTTATAACTAATTATTATCTCCCATAAATTAGGCATATGCTATCAGCGCAAAGATTCGTATATTAGTGACATTTTTTTTAACCAATGTTATTTACATATTTTATACATCCAAAACTTTAAAATCTTATGAAACAATTATTTTGGATAATACTTTTGTTTATTGGATGCTAATCTCTATTCAAGCTTAAGATAGCTTTTGTAAGTAAAGTCAGCCTACAAAGCAAGATAGGTTACTAAATAAGACACGCACAGTAATTATTTTTATGATATGCATATATTATCTATTATTAAAAGGAAAAACAAAAACAAAAAACAAAGCTTTCAGTTTTTTTAGCGACTTACGCCTTAATTTTTCCCAAATTGTTTAACTCGTAATCCTATTGTAAGGTTTTCTTGCATGATTTTACTAACGTTATTTTTTCCCCCTCTTTTAGTTTTTTTCTAATAATTTTTTAATATTTTAAGTTGGAAAACATAATTCTTTGGTATTTTCCACAATATTATATTAAAAATGAATAACTTTATTTTTCTAAACTATCGAATTTTCCTCATGGATTTTTGGTTAATACTTTAGTAATATATAGTAAAATATATAAAATTATAAAGAGAGAAATATTTCTCCTAATCCAGGAAATAAAATTAACCTCAAAATATTATTTTGGAGTTGGAAAAAAAAAATTCGGACCCAATTGACTTTGAACCCTTATCTCTTTGCTCGACTTTTCCCTCAAAAACTAACTTAGAAATTTCGGTACCTCAAGTCCAATTTTGGATGCGTTGGAAATCAAAAGTTGCATGAATATGACAGAGCCATGTATTTGTGTAGAAACTTGTTAAACGCCATGCAGTGTTGGAAAAGAATCAATAGACCTTTATGAAAACTGTGTTAACACGAGTACGTAACAAATGGGTTTAGTGCATATTTAGATGGGATAGGATATTGTGACACACAAGTAATGCTACGCACAATGTTACGACCACATCCTAATTGTTTTAATGAGTTTGATTTAAAAAATGATAACTGTTGATTGGCGGAATTCAACGGTTAAGATGTGGTCGTAACATTGTGCGTAACATTACTCGTGTGTCACAATATCCTATCCTTATTTAGATTAACTTTTAGGATTAAAGTTTTTTTCCTAATATCCAAAAAAAAAATATATTTTTCATAACTTTTTAAAACAGTTTTTTAAAATATTATTTTTAAAAAAATATTATTAAAAAATGCATGTTAGGTAATAATTTTTTTATATACTTTAAAAAAAATTAAAAGCTGAAAAAAAAAATTAACCCTAAAATAAATCAATCCAAACTGGGTTTAGACTAACCTTTTAGGTTCTGTGATTCCATCTAACAATTAGGCTATATGCCACTAACATAGGTGATTTCACTTCCTTGTGTTTCCGGAAAAATATGTTCCTTAGGTATAATTTGCACAGTAAAATCTTCCCATCTCACAAGTTGATTTTATGTGAAAAAGTTTATACAGAACGTTAGTGATTACAGTAAGATCCAACACCTTGCTTGGGTCCTTTTTGTAAAAGACGTAAAGTAACGTTCGGTTTTGGGATTAAATAGGATTAAACATTCGCTTAAGATGATTGAAATACGAAAAAGTATTTATAATTTGATAGGATATAATTTTGTGTCATTTTAGATCTTAACCGATGATTTTTGTCAATCAATGATTATAATTTACTGCAGATTATTAATTAATTATTAAGTTTAACTCAATAAATTATAATCGTTGATTGATGAAAATTAATAGTTAAGATCTAAAATAACATAAAATTATATCATTTAAAAGGATAAATATTCCCATACAATTATAACCGTTGAAATAATTACTCAATTGTCAATTTCAAACGATTTGTGTTCCCCTTGGAATCTTGAAATACTTATCATAATTAAATTTTAAATCAAACAGGTATCGTAACTTCGTAAGACAAAGACCCACATCTCATCCACAGAATCCCAATATTGAAATATATCCTTTTACTATTTTTTCTTTCTGTGTTAAAGATTACTGCTTTGACTAGTTTGTTTTCAATTCACAAATAACTGTCACAGTTTTTTTTTTTTCTCCTCCTTAGAGTTTACAAAAGTTGACTTTTTCATTATTGTTCAACTTTTCAAAATAGATATAAAATTTATCAAGTTTTAATAATAAAAGAATAAAATAGATTATACGTATTATTTTTTTCCTTATAATTTTTTACAATTTCTTTATTATAATTTGATTAAAAACAAATTAGTGGCTCTCACTTTATATTATTTTATAACTGTTCTAAGATAAAAATATATATAAATTATAACATCCCTATCAAAAATGGGAAAAAGATTTCTTATGTTGCATGAGAAATCTCTTCTCTACCACTCTCACTTCGATATCCGTGCCAATCACTTTTCTATTTTTTTCTTTTTTTCTTTAAGGTGGGCCCCACGTCTTTCTCTTTCCGTAGGAAAACTTGCATTTCTCATGCAACATGAGCCCATGCAACACTTGCAGGCGGGAGATCATTTTCTGTACATATGTAGTAGGTACATCTGTCATTAATCAAGTGGCACTTAGATAAAAAAAATTACTTTTTTCTCCTTTTCATAGAAACATAACAATCAATTTCTCATTTTTTATTGGATAGATGTACTGGGTGAATGGTACAGCAGTAGTACCATAGATATTTCCAAAGGGCGGGGCGAAACCAAAAATTGAAAATTAAAAATTTGAAGAGAAGGGTTATATTAATAAAAAAAATTATAATTTTACAAACTGTATTATGTCTTACTGGTTAAATTTTATTCAGGAGTCTTTTACCGATAGGACATAGAGTAATCTATAAGAATTTATAAATAAAAAGTTTATAAAGATAACTTTATCCGAATTTAAATATATTGAAATCTCTTCCCCTTTGTTGTTTAATGGAATTGAAAAGGTTATTTCATTTTCAAGCTAATAATTATAAATTGAAAATGTTATATTTACTACATTTTTTTACTATTTCTTATTATTAAATTTCAACCATTTATTTTTATCAATTTGATGGTTATAATTTATTGAGTCACATTTATTAATTAATCATTGATTTCTAATAAATTATAATCATTAGATTAACAGAAATCAACGATTAAGATTTAGTAATAAAAAATAATAATAAATATAATATTCCCATAGTAAATTCGTAATGTGCCATCCAAACAAATATATATATATATATATATATATATATATATATATATATATATATATATATATATATTTGATAATAATATATAATATATTTACTTATGTTAGGAATCGGGATATCTTTTTTTCAGAGATACCCAATTGAATTCTACATCCTTACCAACTTTTTGGATGGGTATTTTCATAAACAGAGCCATTTGGCATATCCACGTTCGTTCCTGGACGTAGTAGTGGCTTGTTCAATGGTTAGCCCAGTATGGCTAAGGAAGGCGGTGGCTGGTCTGAAAAGAATAACCCAGTTTTGCAATATGGACGGAAGACTCTAGAATAACCCATGGCGGCACCGTGGACCATAAAGTCATGGTTATTTTTCCACTTTGGTCAAAAAATTAAACAACCCGAATGAGAGATAGAAAATATAATGTAAAGAGGACAGATAAATTAAGTGCTAAAATGAATTAATATCACTGTAGTTATTCTTTTTATATCAGTAAGGGGCATAGCCCGGAACATCACTGTAGTTTATGTACCTTTTTTATTCTTGTAATATTTTGCAACTATTGTAACTTTTTTTTATTTTATATATATACAACTATTGTAACTTTTGCACATTCACTTCCATAATATATATATATATATATATATATATAAAAGGGGAATATTATTTTCTTTTTACATAAGATATCATCTTTCATTTTCTCTAACTTGGATCTCCGTACTCCACCTTTTTTTTTTCTTGTAATGGTGGGATCCACCTATTTCTCTCTACAACATAAGATAATTATCTTATGTTAAATGAGACTAATAAAACCCTATTTATAATAGGAAACTTTTTCATATAAATTATCAGAAAAATATTTCCGCAGTTAATGCAGGTAAGTTATCTACATTTACTTCTAAAATGACGTCATTTTGGGATTGAAAATTTAAAAATTATAATTATAAAGACTATAATAACCCTGAAATAAATTAAAATTACCAAAATATCATTATTTCCGCCCCAAAATGACATTGTATTGGGAATACTGTAGATAACTTATCTGCAGTAACTGCAGAAAAAGTGAACCCATAAATTATATATATATATATATATATATATATATATATAGGCAAAATGATTTGTAATGTGACTGTATATAAACATTGGTGCAGTCACCTAAAAACTACGTCATTTTGGGTGGGATAAAAGAAGTTCGCATTTAAAATTAATTGTAGAAAATAAAAATATTATACTTTTTCCAACTTTGTATGGTTATGATTCCCCATATTTAATGTTTTATATTTATTTCCACATTTGTATGGTTATTATTCCCCATATTTAATGCTTTTATATTATAAAACGACGTAGTTTTATGTGACTGCACCAATCCTTAGGTGCAGTCACTTTACATCCGCTAAACCCATATATATATATGAAGATAATGTTTGTCCTTTTAAAGGGTATAACTTTGTGTCATTTTAGATTCTAACTGTTTATTTCCGTTAATCAACAATTAAATTTATTGGGTAAAATTTATTAATTAATTAGAAATTCGCAATAATTTATAACTGTTGATTGACGAAATTCAGTGGTTAGAATCTAAAATAAAACAATGTTATATCCTTTCAAAAAATAAATATTTTTCTTATCTATATATATAAATAGATAATTTTATTTTTTATATACTGACCGAGACTTAGTCACAATGCTCTTCGTCCCCATCATATAACTTATATTTATTCATGGGTTTTTCACTCTAATTTTAAAGGGCTTTAAACTTCTCCTAGAGAAGTTAATCTCATGCTGAAGACATAATTATTGTGTGCCCACCATCTATTAAAATAAAAAGATATTGTACGAAAATGGATGGATCACATGTAGAAAACACTTCTTAAGCAATATCATAAATGTTTTCCCCAATTTTAAATGCATATAATCACGAAGTAAAAGCAACGCATTTATTGCAAGGGTTTAATTAAATGGGTTCATTTTTTTGCAGTTAATATAGATAAATTATCTGCAGTAAACCCAATACGACGTTGTTTTGGGCGGAAATCATGATATTCTTATAATTTTAATTTATTTCGGTATTATAATAGTATTTATATTATAATTTTTTAAGATTTCAATACCAAAACGACGTCGCTTTGAGAATAAATGCAGATGACTTATCTGTAATAACTGCAGAAACATTTTTCCCGTAACGTTTCTCATTTTATATAAAAAATTTATTTCATACAAACACATAAGAGTGTGTGGGCCCATGTGAAGAGAAGAAAATAAAATAAAATATAAATCTCATCTATTTTTATGTATTTATACTTTATAGGAGATAAAACTATCACTTAAAATGTGAGAAACACTAATGCCTATTCTAAACACCTGATAATAATTGTCAAACTAAATCCATCCATGCTCTAGTTTTGAAACAAAGAAGTCTAAATAACTATTGTTTGTCTTCACTCTTCAGTTTATGAAGGATGCTAGCTACTATTGCATAAAACCATAAAATCGGAATGTATGGATATATTATATGGGAGTGTTATATTTATAAACTTTTTAATTACAAACTCTTATAAACTACATTATGTACTTTCTGAAATACACTAAGTTATATTATGTACTTCTTATGGGAATACACAGTGTAATTTGTAAAATTGTTCAAAAAAATTTATAAACGTCATTTATTTATATTATAATATTTTGAGTTCAACAAAAAAAGGTTAATAATACTATATATAAAACAATTAATTCAACCAAAAAAGTTAAGTTTATAAATGGAGACCCATCAATAATTCTTTTTAGGAGTTTGTTTTTCTCATGTTACATGAGAAAACAAACATTTCCTACACTCACCATAAAAAGGTGTGCCACTCATTTTTTTTATTTTTTATTTTCTTTAAATAGATGGGTCCCATACATAATGTATCTATGTCATGAGATTAAAATCTCCTACAATATAAGATTTATTTTTTCCTTCTTTATATCCCTTAAAAGCTCATTTTCAGAATATTAAATTTTCTACATTTTATTTATTATTTATATTATAATTCTTCAACCAATTATTTATTTACAACATCACGTTCAAACAACACATTTTAATTTTTTTCGTTAAATTTATATTATATTTGTTATACAAGGACGTGCTTTTTATTTACGGAAAAAAAAGATCATAATTTTTTTTTGGATCAATTGTGTTTTTTATTTTTTTTATTTTTATTTTGTTAAAATGCCAAATCAGGTGACAAATATGGGAGGGGCTAGGAGGTCATTACGAAATACCAATTATGGGTGGAATTATGAGCTTCCATTCAATACACGGAAACCCTCCAACCAATCACAGTGCTCCATCTCGATATCTAAAACCATTATCTTCACAAACTCTTTTCCAATAATTCAACCATATTTTAGCCCTTAACGCTACGTAGCAAGCCACGAAGGCAACACCAACACCATGTTATCCCAATCATGGAAGCAATACAACAAAATCAGCGGCTCCTATGGCCCGAATCACTGTTTCCAATCCCTCAGTAACAAGTGGACCAATCACGAGACTCCACGTCACTTACTTTTGAGGTGCGATTCTTTTTATTTTTTTATTTTTTTTAAGAGGATGAAGTGTGATTCTGATCAGCGCGCGGCTAATTACCAGAGCATTTATTATGCTTTGGGAATATTATTTTTTGGATGGTAATGAAAAGGTAAAAATGAAAAATAATTGCAATAAAAAGGTAAAGAAAATATTAATGTTGTGAGAGGAAAAACCAAGTTATTATATGGTGATCGACCATTGAAAATATTTTGCTAATTACACAATTTGTCGTTTAACCACATCACAGTGAATCAGTGATTGCAATCGCAATTATATGTTTAACGTCTTGTCCTATATATGCATGCATTTTTGCTTAAAGTTGAGTGAAATATTTAAAGAAAGTTAGTTAGGTTATAATTATAAGTTTAATTTTAATACATTAAAATTTCATTTTTTTATCCTAATATCATTAAAAAAATTATGTCTTTTTAAAAAGTTAACGTGAAGGTCATTTTTTTGAATTCAAACATTCGCTTAAATTTAAACTATGTCGTGCATATATTTAAACAATTTTAAATTTCTGTACCAAAAAAAAACAATTTTAAATTAATATATTTATTATTTTAAACATAAAATTTAATTAATATGGAAATATCTTTATATATACTATCGAATAATAAATTTATAACTATCTTAATTTAATTTTTTCCACGCTTTTTTTTAGTCTCTTTCATCCTTTGAATTTGTTCTGTTGGAATATTATCGGACCCTATCAGTGGCGGACCCACATTTGCTCACATGTCCGCACTCTGATTTTAGTTTTTTTTTTAGATTTTTATTTATCTCTTGATTCAATATTTATATTAGGAATAAATATTTTTTTAAATACCTAACAAAAAATATGGTTCCCACTTTAATCTCTTATAAAAAAAATTAGTCTCGACTTCTCTGAGAAATTCAAAGTGGATCAATTTAGTTAAAATCATGGTCCCTCACAAATTCAAAAAAGATTCACATTGCTCCCTCAAAATAACTAAAATGAGTCCATTTTGAATTTTATAGTGACCAAACGACTAATTTTTTTTATAATGGATGAAAGTGGGGATTGAATTTTTTGTTAGGGACAAAAAATGATATTTATTCTCTGATTTTGCTTGCCTTATGTATAGATAGTGTTGACTTTTTTATTCACCACTATAAAATATAATGATGATGTATGCATGTACTGGAGTATATTCTCGTTTTTATTTTGAAGGATTGATAAGATTTAGGGAGGAAATGATTGATCAAACTATTGCCTGCAGCTTGTTGTGGAAGTAACTAGATTATGAGCGAATTGAAGCGTTAATTTATTTTTTTTTTACAATTTTTTTTTTTCGGGAGCAGTTTATTTGCGGACATAAATTTTTTTTATGGGATCCGACACTGGACGCTATATAAAGCCAGCAATTCTAAAACCATTTTTTCTGTTATTGACGTTGGTTTAGAAACATGCATAATCCAACATGGGTTTACCTGAGTTTTCAACGACAAATTCTACGCAACAAATATTCATAAAAATAAAATAAAATTCTACGCAACAAATTTCTAGTGAAATCAGGTGCTGGTGTGTTGGATATAAAGGAAGTCAAACAGAATTGAAATTTTCAAAAAGTTGAAAAAGAAACAGACATGTAACCTCGTAAATGCAAAAGACAACGCCGTCTTTCCTAAATCAAATCTCGTTTCGGTTTCAGACCTTATAACGTGTTTTAATTCAAATCGGACCCCTCAACATTACCGTAATTGCGCCTCAAGTACGCTACGCATGTGATCATGAAATTGAAAGTAATATTTAACATTGCAAGATTTATTATAGATATTTAAATTTTTATTTGACATATAAAATTTTAAATTCTATACTAGAAAAATATATATATTTTAAATTATATTTTTAATATGTAAAATATTTTTCTACATATTTTTTTATAATTTAAATGTTTAAAAAATAATAAAATATCTCTGTCTGAAAATTTCTCATGGATAAGAAGGTTTCTTGCATTTGGTGTGTTTATTTCTTATGCCCCGCGGTCCCACTCCCACCCATTCATTCACACCTTTACAATATAAACGGTCACTTTTACCAAACGACTAAATATTCCTATTTCACTCCTTTTTATTTTAATAATTCCCCCCCCCCCCCCCCCCACAAAAAAAATTTGTAATTTATTTATTCTGAAGGCATTTCTATAATTATATCTAAATGGCATATTGTAAAGAAAAAATCATTTTTTATGTACAAGTACATCATCGAGGCTTAAACATATGACTTAATTGTATCCGGCTCTTTCACCAGTTGGGGATTTTTCACATTTATATTTATGAATTTAGTATCTGGATGAGAGAAATTACCGGTTGCGGTCTTTAAGTGCCGCATGGGAGACCCAGCGACTCTAAATGACGCCAAGGGTCCCCTGCGGCACACTCGTGTGATGTTTTTTTTTTTTCGGATACAGTGCTGCCCCCACCACCTAACGGCACTATTTTTTTTTTCTTCTTACCCAAGTGACGCCCAACCCCCCGCGGCACTATTTCTTCATAGAAATTTAGTTTCATTGAGATGATTTTGAAAAAAGCTGTTGTTTCTGGTTTACTGGTTTATCCTCCATAAAACCAGATTTTTCTGCCTTTTTTTTGTCCTTGTCTACGCGTACTGTATTATTTTTGTTCCTTAAACGTTTTATCTGATGCTTAATATTTGTTGAAATCTTATATTAGAAATAGAAAGATTAGGAAAGTAGAGAGATTTACAACTAAACTAAATGAACAAACATGACATTGAATCCTAAAAGACTAGAGAAAGTTCTTGGACGAATTTTCGAGAGGAACATGAGATGTCATCCTTGGGAAATTATAACAGATTGGATTGGTATGCAAAACGATGAAATTGCTTACATGATTTAAGGTCTGTTGTCATTTGAGCTTGTTCTCTTTATTTTATCATGTTTTTCGTATGTATTTATTTGGTGTAAACTTGTTGTTGTAGTCTAAAAGGTGGTAACTAAATTGTGCAGGCGTGCTTTGAGGAAAACCCATTCAAGACTGTTCTGGGACCTTTCAAGCTCTTCTGGCAGTGCATGCGTTCTAAACCTGGGTTGAGAAGGAAAATACAGGTTTGGGGCTATCCACAAAAAGAGGGTATTTAGGTCAAAGGAATTCAAACTCTCCATTTTTTGGTTTCACTGAATTACTATTTTGCCCCATTGCATCCTAATAAGTAACCTTCGTTTTCTTATTATGTAATATGCTATGCTTAATGAGTGCCGTCTGGGGTTGGGCGTCACTTGGGTAAAAAAAAAAAAAAAAACTAGTGCCGATGGGATTGGGAGCGACACTGTATCCTGAAAAAAAAAAAATAATAAACATGAGTGCCGCAGGACACTCTTGGTGACATTTAGAGTCGCTGGGATCCCCTTGGACACTTAAAGACCCCAATCAGTAATTTCTCTCATCCAAATATTAAATTCGTAAATTTAAATGGGAAAAATCTCTGACCGGTTAAAGAGCCTATTGTATCCCTTCACGACTTTACCAATAACATATTTTTATGAATTATATATCAATCAGTCAATCATATTCAATCAGCTTCAGAATTTGATATATTTGAAACTCGAAAATTAGTAGGTATTAACATTCTTTCACCTTTGTAGAATAGTATTATTGTTATTATTTATTCTTAGATGGTGATGTAGGGCCTACATGCACTAGACTCAAAAGGGCATAGTGGGCGAATAATTAATTAAAGAGGCAACAAAAATATTAAATAATAATTTTTTTAAATAAGCCCCAGTTTCTATTATAGAGTTTAACTATGGATTAAATATTTTTTTTTCATGTTAAACTAATCATCAAATTGCAGACTACGAGTACCAAGGAAATGCGCAACAACGTACATACATGTTCTCAAAGGTCAGTGAGTTCTCTAGTTACGGATATTTATTTATTTTTATTTGAAGGGACGCACATTTTGAAATTGAATTTCAAAACTTTAAACAGTATTCGTTTTAGATTTATTCCATTCTATAACGTGTCGTGCTTAGGGAACTAGGAGTGTTTCTACTATTCATTAGATCTGTTTTCAAGAAAAAAATTATCTGATTCCACTTTTTCGATCTGATTATTTTAATTATCTATTTGATTTTTTTGAAAAATTTAAAATTTGAGTCCTACAAATCACTAGTTATATTAAAATAAAATTATTCACAATTACAAATCATTGGAAAATTCAATTATTCAAATTAAAACAAGTCTTAAATTTCATGAAGAGTCAAAATAGATTAATAAATAAAAAAATTAAAATGAGATAATATACTATCAATAATATTCAAGATTAAAAATCTACAAAATAATAAGATTTCAAGTCATCATCATCTTTAAAAAATAATAAATATATAATATACTAGATCGATTTGATTTGGATAAATTTTTATCAAACAAATTAAAAATTGATCCAATCCTATTAAAATATATGGATTTTTTTGTCGATTTTCAGTCGGTTATCAATTTTTCATTTCGGTCACCACAATTTAAATCTCTATTCACAAACACCGCAATCCAGAAGAATTGGTTATGGTATGCATGATTATTCAGAAAAAAAAATATTGATAATATAAAAAATGTCTATAGATAATCGCTAGTTGAGTTTAAGCTGAGTGATAATTTTTTATTTTTTTTTATAACAAGAGTGATAACTTTTTTGTACATTTAAATTCTTGTGTTGTTTGGCCTGTCAAATTTAATACTCTCAGAAAAATCAATACATTTTTAAAAAAATTTATGCTCATGTGATATTTGAACTTTCCATATATTTTCTAAATTTATGCTCCCAACGAAAAGA
>JAVKPL010014757.1:0-89222 GCA_032173675.1 Gastrolobium villosum | reverse complement strand
CGTGTTTTTGGCCGAAGTGACGAAATTTTGGCAGAGGAAGAAGCTAGAGCTGCTGAGGAGGAGGTGACTCGAGGCCATGGGGCCTCAGCCTTGGACGTCGGCCGCCGGCTTCCAGGCCCGGACGTCGTCGTCTTGTTTCTGGCTCCGGACGTTGTCCACCAGTGGGATCTCGTCCCAGTGGTCGAGGGCGGTCTCGATCTTCTAGGCGAGGTCGGTCCCTGCCTTCTAACCGTGTCGCGGGCTGTTTGTCCGCAAGCACCATCCCTTTCTTAGATGATAGACCTAGGTCTTCTTCCTTTCTTATTACTGGTCAACAAGATCCAATTACCTTGAATCGACCCTCTATCCAGCCCATATTATCGACTTCCCCTTCTCGGAATCCAAATCCATGCTTCAATTGCGTTTACCTCAGCGCGCAATTTATTGGGAATGGTAATGATTTCATGGCGAACCTAGTCTTAGACAGTTGTTCTCACGATCCCGGACTTAGAACTTCAGTTCCTATGACCTCTTCAGATAGTTCTTCGAGCTTTTCACACTGTAGTTTATTTAACTCAGGTGCGTGTACTTGCTGCTTTTGTTGTTTTAATCCACCCATTTTGCTGTTCTAGGTTCTTATGGAGTCCCCTTCTGCAGAACTCAACGTGGAGACTACTTCATCCAATCACGAGCTAGAAGCCGAGGTCGCAGTGGTTGAAGAAGGTTCTGCCCTAGTGGGTACCAATCTACGCAGGCAATTCCCCTGGGTGACACAGGAGGTTCTTAGCTTTAGATCCTCCATGACCACAGAGGAAATATCCGGGTTACCCATTGGCAACCCGGTAGGTTTTAACACTTTCTGCCCAGCGGAAGATGAGCCGGTGTGTTCGGGTCGGAACCCGCAAGAGCCTCCCTTTTTCTTTTTTTACCGAGATTTGATCACAAAGATCGGTATTCGCTTTCCTTTCTCCCCCCTTTATAATATGCCTTTTAAACCATTTTCTTCTAGCTCCCACTCAAATTCACCCCAACGGATGGGCATACATTGTTGCCTTCGAGCAACTCTGCGTATCCTTGTCCGTGAATTGCTCTGTTGCCCTTTTTATGTATTTTTTCAATATTTATACCCCGCGCTCCGGTTCTGAACCTCCCAAGTTGAAGGGTTGGGCCAGCATCCGGGGTCGCATTAGCAAGCCTTCCAGGAGACTGTTTTCCGTATACAGCGACTCCTTCAAAAATTTCAAAGGCGCGTACTTCAAGGTCGTGGCCGAGGCCGGTGAGAAGCCCTGGTTTGTTGGGGAAAAAGATGAGGGAAAATTCCCATTATATTGGTCCCATCAGCATTATCTCCGTAAGTCGGCTGACTATAGGCTGGCCTTGTCTGCCGAGGAAAAGCTCAGTGCCAAGACCTTGCTAACCCATATCCGTACCCAGGGTCATATGAGTGCTGCGTCCTTGGTTGCTAAATCCTATGTTGCAAGTGATCAGCCCAGTATGCTTTTCAACATTCATTTTTTATTTACTTGTCTTTTTCATCCTGTTTTTGGGACTGATATTTCCTTGGCTGTGCTGGTAACCTTGCTTCTTTTATTTGCCAGGTTTAACAATGAACCCCAACTCAGATGATGTGTCTGATTACTGCCGGGCTTTACGGGGTAAAGGTGTAGCCCGTCCCCCTCCATCGAAGAAGGCGAAGGTTGCTGCCCCTTCCCCAGGTGCGGGTTCGTCCAACCCTGAGCCCCATCATGGCATATCCGTTTTGGATCTGACCCACGATGGTGAGAACTGGTTGGATGGGGAGCCAGAGGAGACCCCCTTTGCTACTGGTGGCACAACCCGGGCTGTGGTGTCTGTTGTGAGGGGTAGCGCCCCATCCTCCCCCCTGCCTGCTGGTTTGAGGAGGGGTTCTCTATGGGAGATGGGGGTCACTGCCGAGCTACGCGGTGTGACCCGCGCTCCTCCCTCTTTCTATGGCTCTCCTTCTCCATCGAAAGCTGAAGCTGAAGAGCTGCAGAAAGCCGAGCAATATCTGTTTAAGGCGGCTTCTCTGATGAAACCGTACTCCCTCCTGCTCGAGAAGCACTCCGAGATAGTGTCCGAGAAGGATATCATGCAGAGCCAGCTGGCCGAGCTACGACAGGAAAATCAGACTTTGAAGTCTGATGCGGCCAAGCTAAGTCTTTCGCTGAAAAACTCTGAAGCCGACCTGAAGGCTATCTCGGATTGCTTTGGTGTGGAGAGTGGTAAAGATGCCATAATAAGATTTTTCAAAGCCAAGCTATCCATGCTGTCGAAGGCGGAGGCACAACACGGGGAAATGGCCTCCCAATTCAAACAGTTGAAGGCGCAGCAGGAAGAATTGCAAGCTGATTATGATCAGAGTCAGACTGCACTGGAAAAAGCTGTTGGTTCCGCCTTCAACAATACTGTGAACCAAGTTAAATTTTTTAACCCTGAAGCGTCTCTCAACTTGGATCAGTTGGATTGCTATGGCTACATCAGCGGCAGAATATTCTACTCTTCAGCCGAGGAGCCAATTGTAGTTGATGGGGAAGGTTTCGGCCTCGGCTCGGAGGGGGTAGCTGAAGGTCGGCCGTTGGATTCCGGCTGTCAGCCGAATTTGAGGGGGGATACCCCATAATTTGTAATCCGCCGTTGATATTCCGGCTTTATGTGTATAAAAACATTTTTTGTTTGCGCTAACTTGATATTAATTCAAGAATAGAATTAATTGTGTAGCTTATATTTGCTTTGTGTGCAACATCCGTCTCGTATGTTTCGAGTTTTGCTGTCGGATTTTGAATTTGGCTGAGATAGCGTGCGAGGGCGTCCCCGTAGCACAGTCTCCCATTTTTCCATAAATGGGCCGAGGTTAGCACTCTCAACCTTGCCCTCTAGGCAAGGCGGGTTCAAACACCTGGGCCTAGTTCTTTATTTCGCGTATTTGAACTTCCAATGGGTTCATATAGCGCGGATTCAATTTATATTCGAACTCTCAACCGAGTGTTTTCCACTTGGCGGGTTCGATTTCTTATCTCGGGTTAGAACGCTCGGCTCTTGCCTATTCGGCAGGCTGGGTTTCCATAACTCAGATTTTAATTGAGAATTTCAGAACTTCCCATTTAACATGGGTTCGTATAGTTCGGATTCTAATTCAGAAATGAACGCTCAACCGAGTTTCTTTTTTAAAACGGCGGGTTCAATTTCTTTCATCGCTGGTTCCCAGACGTCGGAATGTGTATGCATTGCATGAATTACCAAAGTCGGAACGCACAACTTGTAAATAATGAAAATGCGCAATTTATTGAATTACAAAGTCATAAAAGAAAACATCGTATTTGCTTTGCGCAAGCAAGATATTTAATTTAACTGTAATACTTTTTCAACTTATCTGCATTCCATGTCCTCGCCACGTGCTTCCCTTTCAAAGTTTCTAGCACATAAGCTCCTTTGGACAGTTTACTTTTGACTCTGAAAGGCCCTTCCCATCTTGGGGCTAATTTTCCTTGTGAAGCGTTTCGTCCCCCTATGTCCGCCCTGCGTAGGACTAACTCCTTTGTTTCAAATGACCGTGGTCGCACTTTTTTATTGAACCGGTTAGCCACCAGTTGCTTGGCCACATAATTTCTGCAGTATGCCATAGTTCGGATTTCTTCTATCAGGTCGAGCTCAACCGCCACCTTATCATTATTGTCCTTTTCTGTTTGTGCGAGAGTTTGAACTCTTCTCCAAGATGGTTCCCCCAGTTCCACTGGGATCATGGCCTCACATCCATATGTTAGTTTGAAGGGGGATTCGCCCACAGAGGTTTGAACCGTGGTTCTATATCCCCATAACACGTAGTAGAGCTCCTCTACCCACTTACCTTTAGCAGATTGCTCCATACGTCGGCGTAAGCCTTCAACTATAATTTTGTTAGCCGCTTCAGCCTGACCATTAGTCTGGGGGTGTTCCACCGAGGCAAATCTGTGCCGGATATGGAACCCAGTCAGAAGGTTTTGGAACCCTTTGCTAGTGAACTGGGTGCCATTGTCCGTTACAATTTCAGCCGGGATCCCAAAGCGGCATATTACGTTTCTCTCTAAAAAACGCTGTATCCGGGCCGAGGTAATAGAAGCAATTGGCTCAGCCTCAATCCACTTGGTGAAGTAATCAACTGCGACTATCAACCACTTGAGCTGACCCTCTGCTGCAGTAAACGGACCCAGAATGTCCATTCCCCATTTGTAGAACGGCCATGGAGCCGTGATAAAATTCAGCTCCTCAGGTGGGGCCAAAAGGTTTTTACCATGCCTTTGGCATTCGTCACATCGCTGTACGTGATCCTTCGCATCTTTTGCCATGGACGGCCAGAAGTAGCCGGCACGAAGTGCCTTCCGAGCCAAGGCTTTCCCACCGACGTGTTGGCCGTTAATCCCTTCGTGTATTTCGGATAGAACGTATTGTGCTCTATCCGAGTTGACACATTTAAGCAGGGGAGTTGAGATCCCCTTTTTATACAATTGCCCTTCAAGCATGGTATATGATGCGACATCCCGGATGAGTTTTCTGGCCGCCGCTTTTTCTTCGGGCAAAGCACCCCTATCAAGGTATGCAATTATGTTGCTACGCCAATCATCTATCTGTGAGATGTGCATCATGCAGGTCGGCTCGGGAATATTCTGCTCTATTACGGTTCTGTAATTGCCCCATCCTTTTGTACTGGCGAGCTTGGATAATATGTCCGCCCTGTTATTTGCGTTTCTTGGGATGTGGCTGATTTCCACCTCCTCAAAGTGTGCCATTATCTGCTTGACGTGTTCCAGGTATTTCACCAACAGGGGTCCCTTTGCCTGGTAATTACCCTCGACCTGTGAAGTGACCAACTGGGAGTCACTGCAAATTCTGACCTTCCGAGCTCCAAGCTCTTTAGCCTGAAGCAAGCCGGCTATGAAAGCTTCATATTCCGCCTGATTGTTCGAGGTCTCGAAATCCATTTTCATGGAATATTCAACTGCCACTCCATCCGGACTTTCTATTATGACCGCGGCTCCACTTCCTTTTGAATTGGAGGATCCATCCACGTATATGGTCCATTTATCCAGATTATCAGAAGAGATATACGGTGCCGAGGTTAGTTCTCGGACAAAGTCGGCCAAAGCTTGTGATTTGATCGCCTTGCGGTTCTCAAATGTTATATCGAACGCGGATAATTCTATGGCCCAGCTCATCATCCTGCCTGCTAGGTCCGGCTTATGCAATATCTGTCGGATTGGGAAATCTGACCGAACCAGGATTTTGTGGGCCTGGAAGTATGCCCGAAGTCGGCGGGCTGAAGTGAGGAGTGCAAAAGCTATCTTTTCCAACCGCTGGTATCGCAGTTCGGCTCCCTGTAAGAGCCGGCTTACAAAGTAGATCGGTTGTTGGCCTTCATCGTCTTCTCGTACCAGGACCGAGCTGACAGCCAGCTCCCCAACTGATAAGTAGAGGATTAAAGATTCTTGTTCTTTGGGTTTGGCCAGTATGGGAGGAGAAGATAACCTCCTCTTAATTTCCTGGAAAGCAACTTCGCAATCTGCACTCCACCCGTATTGCACCTCCTTTCGCAGGAGTTTAAAGAATGGAAGGGCTGTCTCCGCTGACCGAGGTAAGAAGCGGGTAAGAGAAGCCAGCCTTCCAGTCAACTGCTGTATTTCTTTCTTATTTTTCGGGGCCGTCATCTGCAATACGGCTCCACACTTATCCGGGTTGGCTTCTATACCCCGGTGTGTTAACATGAAGCCCAGAAATTTTCCTGCAAAAACTCCAAAAGCACACTTTGCTGGATTCAGACGGATGCGGTGCTGTCGTAATTTACCAAATGTTTGTTCCAAGTCCTGAATATGTGTTGCCATGCCGGCTGATTTGACGATCATGTCATCAATGTACACCTCCACGTTTTTACCCAGCTGATCCGAGAAAACCTGATTCATCATCCTTTGATACGTGGCTCCCGAGTTTTTCAGCCCGAATGGCATGACATTATAGCAGTAATTTGCTTTCTCTGCAATAAATGCAGTTTTCTCCTGGTCATTAGGATGTAATGGGATTTGGTTGTAACCAGAGTACGCGTCCATAAAGGACAGCATCTGGAACCCAGACGAGCTGTCGACCAGTTGATCAATATTCGACATTGGGTATGCATCCTTGGGACATATCTTATTTAGGTTCGTGTAGTCCGTGCACACTCGTCATTTCCCGCTTGGCTTCTTAACCATAACCACATTAGATAACCAAGTCGTATATTGTATTTCTCGAATGAACCCTGCTTCCAGCAATTCTTTCACATGATCTTCTAAGACTTGACGTCGTTCTGAGCTGAGATTCCGCTTCTTCTGGGCTACTGGCTTTGATCCCGGATATACAGAAAGTTTGTGGCAACAGAAGCTCGGGTCAACCCCGGGGATGTCAGATGACCTCCAAGCGAAGACATCGTGGTTACGATCAAGGCACGCAACCAGGCTCCGTTTGTCGTCTGGTTCCAAGTCTTTGCCAATTTTAGTGACCTGTCCTGGTTCTCCAATATTTATTTCCTCCAGTTCACTTTCCGGCTCTGGTCGCGGCATCTGTTCCTCATCTCGCATATCGAAGTCGACCATGTGAACCGACCTGTGTGGAGGGGGGTTGTTGCCGGGCTGCCTGATTCCAGTAGAAGTACTAGGATCCCTTGTCACCATACGAACAGATCTGAAATAGCAGTCCCGAGATTCTTTCTGGTCTCCAGCTATAGTGAGCACCGTACCCTGTTTGGAGATCATTTTGAGCTTTTGGTGCTTGGTTGAGATCAACATATCCCAATCATGGATGGTCGGCCTCCCCAGAATCATATTGTATTCAGAAGGGAAGTCGGCCACGATGAACCTCACCCTTTCAGACCTGTATGCCTCCTTGGTGCCTAATGTCAATCGCAAATCAATGTACCCTTTGGGTATGGTGTCTTGCCCATTAAACGCGATTAAAGCTGTGTTACAGGGCCTGAGATCTTCCTCGTCGAGGTTCATCTTTTTAAAGGCCTGCCAAAGAATGACGTCAGCACAACTCCCATTATCCAAGAAGATTTTCTTGACTCTGCAGTTCACCAACGTCCCAGTGATGACCAACCCGTCTACATGGCCTGGTATCACGTCGTCCAATTCCTTCCTTGTGAAATATAGTAACGGTGGTTCTGGCTCTTCTTCTTTGAACTTAGGACGTTCTCTGATGGAGAGCACCTCCCTAAGGTACTTTCGCCGGGCATTCATAGTGTCCCCGCCTCCACCAAACGCGCCACTGATAACATTGCATTCGAATTCCGGTTCCTGGAATTCTTCATCATCGCCTGCTTGTTGCCGCGATTCTCGTCTTTAAATTTTTTATCATTAGACTGATTGACAAACTTGCCACCTCTTCTCTTCCGATTTCTCCATCCCTGAGTGCGGATGAGGTATTGACGCAATTTTCCTTCCCGGATATATTTTTCAATGGCATCCCGAAGGTCCCAACATTCATCCGTGGAATGTCCTGGGCCGTCATGGAATGCACAGTACCGTGATTGGTCCAGGCCGGCTGGATGCTGTAATGGCCGGGGTTTCTCTACTGTCTTCATTTCTGTGGAGGCCACCTCGCGCCAAATCTGCGACCGAGGAGCATTCAGTGGGGCATATTTCTCATACCGCCCTCGAGTTGGGAACCGCTCTTCTGGCTTTTTCCCCCGCAAATCTCCTGGCTTTCTGGGCCCCTGTTTATCTGATTGACCCGGATGATGTTTCTGGTCAACATTCTCCAATTCCATCTGTTCAAGTTCTAAGTATTTCTTAGAACGCGTGTTGAATTTGACTAAGGTCCGGGGTGGGTCCTTATAGATCGATTTGGCTAGTCTAGAGGTTCCATGTAGCCCGGCGATCACCAGATGTAAATGAACATTTTCTGATAATCCAGGCACTTGGAGGGCAGCAAGTTTGAACCGATCTAGGTACCTTTGCAGTGTCTCTCCGGATTGCTGTTTAATTTTGCCTAAGGCAAACTCTGATTTTGGCTGCTTCTTGCTGGTGGCAAAGTTCAACAAGAATCGTCCATCGAATTCTTCGAAAGATCGAATGGACCCCGCCGGTAAGGATGAAAACCATGTTTGTGCCGCCCCGGTTAATGTTGTTGCAAAGAGCCTAGTAATCAGAGGCTCTTCGATGCCTTTGATATACATAGCTGTGTCAAACGCATCCAGATGCACCTGCGGATCTTGGGTGCCATCATATTTGATCAGCTCGGATAGGTTTAAATTGTCTGGATAAGGAGCCTCCACTATTTCATTTGAGAAGGGGATGTCATTGTACAACCCCCTGTTGTATTTCCTTCTGTATACTCCGGCAACGTTGTCCGGGCTGCGTTGTAGGGGTCGGTGTGTTGCAGCCGCGTTGCCATCTGCTTGCATATCCTGTGCACCCAAATGCCTAGGCATCCGAGGCGTCTGGTTAAGATCCAGGTTTCCTTGCCCCCCTTGCCGTGGTCCTTGCAAGCCGGATCTCGGTGCCCCAATTGCTGAATTTGGGTTTACGGGGATACCGGTAGGGGCAGGCTCCGCCGGTTGCCGATCTTCTACGCGAGGGCTTGAACGGCGTAGATCTGTAACTACGCGATCGACAGCTCTGACCGGATCTGGGTTAGTCATCTGTCGGATCCGGGCCTCTAGCTCGCGGATCTGCCTCGCATCCGCTTGTCTCTGCAGTTCGCTCCGGCGTTCCCACTCCTCAATCCGGCGCAGGAGGGCATCCATGGCCAGATTCGGGCCTTGTCGGCCAAGTTCGTCGATGGGCTGCAACCCCTGCATATAAGGTGCATCAGGGTTGCAGGCTGGAGTGGATGCTGAGTCAGAGTGCACTTCGCTGATGTGCACGGCATCTGGATCTGGGATCGGTGGTTGGGGCTGATTATGATCTGCTGCTTCCCGATCCTCCTCCTGATTGGACATCAAAGGCTGACGGAAGCCACTCCTTGTGGTTCTCACCATCGCTCCTTTTGGTAATTTTAGGGTTCGTTCCCCACAGACGGCGCCAATGTTCTGCCTGTTGGCAGATGTGTCCAACGTAGGTTGGATGATTAATCTCGGATTCAGATGTTTCTCTCTAGATATCTATAGATTAGGTATCTGGGAGGAACGTGGATCACTGACACTGACCTAGGCGTCTGCCTTCAAGGTGTGTGTGTGATCTCTAGTGATTAGGATTAGAAAAATGTGTACCTTACAACTCCACCTACCTGCCTTATATAGCCCGGCTTTAGGGTTTGCTTGGGTTGGGCCGAGGTGCAGCGTGGGCTTGAGTCCAGCCCATAATAGGAAACCTGGATCTTAACCTACCTGCCTTATATAGCCCGGCTCTAGGGTTTGCTTGGGTTGGGCCGAAGTGCAGCGTGGGCTCTGGGCCGAGGTGCAGCGTGAGCTTGAGTCTAGCCCATAACAATGCTGAACGTGTGTTACCACAAAAAATGTTTATGCATAGGGTCATACAATTTTCTCATTGCTCAACACTATCAAAGAAACTGAAAATGGAGAATAAAGGTATAGATAATGAATTTCCGAATTCTTCTTGTACGTTCATTCCAAGAGACCAGCGGTGGGAACATTTCTTCTTTTATTTTGTTGGTTTGAAAATTTATTAATTCGGTAGTTGGTACTATATATGTATATTGTTCCACTCTTTTCTGTTTTACCAAAAAAAGAAGTAAATAATACTCCCCTCTCATGGGATATGTTTAAGTTACATCATCTTCTACTTTATTTTGAAAAATAACATTTTCCTCCCTTAAAATGTTTTACACTTTAACCTATTTTAATGTAAATGAATCTTACTCCGGAAGTTATGAAATGGCGTTTAGAATACTCTTACTATTGGCTCTATAGTAGTCATATTGTACGTGAGATACAAAGATTTGAATGTATCATCTCCTGCAATATTATGGTAAAAGTTCAAGGACACATCCAAAATATAGACAAGCTTTCTTTGCAGTGGGAAACAGTGCCTCAAAATATAGTAACAAAAACACACGCACACCAAAAAAAAAAAAAGATTAGATCAACCGTATCAATTCAGTGATTGTCCGATAAAGTTCTGCACAATAGTACATACACGCACAAATGCCAAGTGTAGACTTCTTTCTATTGACACCATTTTTTGCTAGAAAATTCCATTCGTTGGGGCCACAACTTCAATACTTCGTTAATCAAATGCCAACTGTAGACTTCTTTCTAAATCTCTACTACATAAGGAGCTGGAGACCAACCCCTGTCGCTCGTCAGTACATAAATTATATTAACATAAAAGAGTTTTCTTTGTTTTAATAAACTTGCTTTTCATCAATCTTCCTTCCTCATAAACAAAAAAGTAGGGTGAGTTGTTCTTTATTGACATGAAGTTATTGCCAATATTGTTTCTTGTCTATAAGGCATATAAATCAAAACAATATTGTAGCTCTGAAAATGACACCGATATGGATTAACTATGCTACGGCACGAAGGAAACTAAAATTGATTACCATTACTGTTTCCTGAATTATCAAGTTGTAGGAAGAATCTCAAGGGCAACTTCCTTGAGGGATGGCATAGTATCCTGCTGATGTACACAAACATATTTATTACTTCCCACTCTTCTGAGCACCTTCCAAGGTCCTGGATAGCACCTATGCAAAATGTAACAAACGCACAACACATGAGAGGTATATGCACTCAACAATAAATATATAAAACATGTTTCATAAGCAGTTATCAAACCAAACTAAGTCTACCTAAAGGACAAATGAAAAAGCCCCATGCACAAGACATCCAGACTCGAACATGTGATCTTTCAGTCATTAAGGAGCAACCTTACCAGTGCCCTAGACTCACCCTCCAAATAAGTCTACCTATTGAATATCTCCCAGATTAACACAACATCAAGCATGACCTTTCAACATATTAGACTGATTGGAGTTAATTAGCTAGCAAACCTGAAAAGTGTTCCTCCATTGCGACCCTTGAAATTATGAATGTAATACACAGTTTCTGCCATAGGCAGGAAGGTCTTCGTAAGTGCAGCAAGCTTTGGGTAGAAGAATGGTGGATAATCTATTCCATTCAAGGATAACTAATATCAGGGTAAGCCCACAAGGAGATTGAGAGTTTTGGAAGTTGTAAAACTCATTTTCGCACACATCTTTGAAATTATTTTCTCAGGTACCTAATTACTTACTACAAAACAAATACTTTTGAGAAGAACTCTACATAAATGCTGGACAGGAGCAGGTAGATCCAGCTTAAACATTAAAAGCCACACAATTTGGCAAAGGATACAACCAGATCTTATACGATCGAGTTCTCCATTGAAAATAATCAGTTTCCGTTCAGTGTTCAAAACAGCCTCTCTGTAAAGCTCTTCCACAACAAGCATTTCTGAAATACAATGAAATAGTAGTCATTGAACTTCCATTGTTTATATCAACAAGAACAAAGGAAGTTAGGATCTACCATTGACATTAAAATATGGGTAGGCTACCAAGAAAAGTTCATCTCCTGCTTTCACTCTATCTGACATTTTTACTTTCTCAACAAAACCAAAATCTTGAAAAAATGAAGGCTTTGTGAGATAGTCCAATTTAAAAGAAGCTCCACTAAAGGCTGATTGTCTGGCAAAGTCAACTTCGCTAGCCTCTGGAAAAAACTGATTTTTACAAGGTTATGCATCAATTTCAACAGGAGGTGATGAATCTGAATTATGAATATAAAAACTTTTGCATGGCCATCTCTACAGAACAATAGAAACTTTTGAATAACTGCAATAACTTTTTGTAGATAACACACATATGAAGAAAGAGGATACCACATGCATAAAGGAGAAAGTCAGAGCTTTTTGAACCAATCAAACAATTGATTGTCCCCAATGATAAAATCTTGGCTCTTGGGTGTACTGATCATAATGAATGCTTACATACTCTCAGTTGGAGTTATAGAATAATAGACTTGAAACTAACTGTAAACTTAATTAGATTGTATGTTAAGATTCCTTTTTTCTTAAAAAAAGTTAAATCGAATTCAACTTCCATGTTAAGTGAGAGAAAAGTAAGAAACACAAACAAACTTTTACATGTTGTTCTAGCCAGCCCAATTGATTAGCCCTATGGTCTAGGCCCAATATGATGAGCCCATACTTGAGGGCCTACAGAGGGCATCTCCTAAGGAGACATACAATGCCTCCCAAGGGATATCCTCCTCCTTTCCCATGCACAAGCAGCCATTGTATACTAACAATGACTGCAATGCATCTTGTCCCAGCAAGGATAGGTTACGGTGGTACGGTTTGTCCCCTCCTTCCTTATTCTCTCTCCATGCTGAGAAGGTCAAACCTTACTTATAAATACCCCCCTCACTCAATGAGAGATCATCACTATTCTATTACTTCTATGAGCTGCTACTTTGTCCACTTGAAGAGCCACGATAGCCATTAAACACCACCCCCTATTGTTATATAGCACCTTGTAAAGGCCTTTGCTCAATACCATTGCTACAAAGAGTATCCCTATATAAACATACTATACCCCTTGTGGGATTCTCTTGACCATAGAACATTTCACATGTAGAGAAAGGCGTTGTCATCCAGAAAAGCATGCTGGGAGCATAAAGAAGAATGATGCTCTAAATGAAGAAGATTACTATTCTTGTTCGTGTGGCTTTTTCTGAAGTAACGAAGCGGTCGCAAAATTCACGAATCAATTGCATGCTCTCAGTCATCTCTATTCCACCTTCACCATCACCTGATTAACAGCGAGATGAATCAATCCATTTACAAAAATAGATTGAAACAACGGTAAAGTGGGACTCAAACCAAAAGGAGAAAAGAGAATTAAAGAGAACCTGGTACGGATGCAAGTCCAGCTGTGGGAAACTCAATCTCCTGTATAAGATTGTTGTTCATTACATTTACAGGCTCTATAATAGATTTACCTCCTCAGTTTGGTGAGTGTAACTTTGATTCTTGATTCCTAATAAAATTACTATCAGATATGACTCACCATTAGCTGTCTATTATCCTTCACAGCCAATTCCACTGCTAGTCTAGCCTGTTGGTTGATTCATTAACAAAAACACGAATTTTAGTGCTCCATTAGCATCTGGTACATTACACAGAACAACAGATTCTACCTTTTATTTTTAAAATTTATGGTTCTGTAAATTTTACTTACACTGTTACACTACACAAGATTGACATCACCAAACCACCACTACATTGAGCCATCAATATCAAAGCTAAATGTTACAATTAACAAAAAATTGATGCAAAGGGAGGATCATGAAACATACTTACTTGTTCCAGAAGCTCAGAGTAATCAATAGGGAAAGGTACATCAGTCTCAACAGAGGCACCTTTGCCATCTCCAGAAACAGAACAAGTTGCTAATTTTCGAATTCCGGATGCCATTGAAGAAGCTGTAACTCCTCTAATTCCGATAACCCCACCATTAAAAGTTTCCAACTTGACAACCTAGAGATTCAGAAAAGCAATCAGGTGCAAGATGATAACAGTTGGCAGGCATATTTTAAGCCATTTTTTAAGAAAATTAAACCCTTTTTTCTTCCCCCTTCTATGTTGTGAATTTTATGGCAAATTGGTTAGAATGTTCAATAAGATATTACCGTTGAAGTTGGTAGGGAAGGGGATGGAAATGGAGAAGTAGAAAGAATGATGGTAGTGGATAAAACCATTTTGAAGCAGCACCTCTTATTCAGCCAGAAGTGCCAACAAGTTTAATAATAATCAAACTGAAAAGAAGTGGTTGTAACTTGTAAGTGACATAGTGGGGGGTGAAAGACAAACTCATCACATGGTCTCTCTAGCATATTAAGCATTAGACTTTGTATAAAATTGATAATTCCCGAAAGACAAGCAGACTAAAACTTAAAATTAAAAAAAAAATAAAAAAAATTAACTCAATAAACTTATCATGATAATTTATTTGTTCATTATTTGAAATTTAATTATTATTTTAATTTTTTTTGTTATTTTAATAATTTCTAAAAATGAAATTTCATTTTTTAAACATGAAAATGAGAATATTTAGAAAACTTTTTTTTCTTCTGTTTTCAACTAAAATATAAACAAAAACTGCGAAACATTCTGACTTTTTTTATATTTATTTGAATATTTTTATTTAATATAAGTCTTATAGTTTTTCAGTTTGGGTCATAAGGAGTTCATGGAGTTCGGCTCACTGCCCTTGTCTACAGACAAAAACCACAACCAAATATTTCACAAATGAAATATAATAAAACATACAAAAGCGATCATACTTCCTCAAAAGCTTAGTTCAAAACCAAAAGAGAGATTCAAAAGCTAAAATGAAAGAGAAGAAAAAGAAAAAGGGAATTAAAGTATTAAAAATAAGGGAAATCATTTTCTTATGTTGTCGGAGATTTTTATCATATTGTGAGGTATCAAAATTCGTGCTATTTTTATTTTTTATTTTTTAAACAAGTGGTGGACCGACCACTTATTATATCTATAATATGAAAGATGTTATCTCACGTGAAATGAAAAAAAAAAATCCTAAAAATAAACAACAGTAAAAAGGTAAACAAGAGAAAAACTTAAAAAAAAAAAAAAAGTGAAAATAATGAACTCCTCTAAGTTTATCAAGCTCCATAATTTCGGGAACAAGTTGCAAGCTATGCTTGCTCAAAATTGACATTTCAGTATCCCTTGTATGCATTCGACATGTGCGGTGGCGGATCCAATTTATTTTTTTATGTCTGCATATTTAGTGGCAAACTCAAAACATATAAAGCTTCATAAATTTTTTTTTTGTAAAAAAAGTTTAAATGAATGCTTGAACCCGCTCATAATTTAATTGTTTTCATAACGAGCCGCAGACAATAGTTTGACCAATTATCCCCCTAAATCTTACCAATCCTCTAAAATAAATATGAGAATTTACTCCAGTACATCCATACATCATCATTCTATTTTATAGTGGTGAATAAAAAAGTCAACACTACTTGTACAGAAGGTAAACAAAATCACAGTGAAGGCCTATCTCTAGATATTAACTTATTTGATAATGTCGGACTTGCGATCAATCCTCTCTTTTTATAAAAATGAAAAAGGAAACAAAGGATGAAGAGAGCATTGGAATGGGTACGTGACACTGGGGAAAATAAGTTTTCTCTCTAATCAATTTGCGTTGCTACGTTGTTTTAATCATCTCTGTACGTTGCTAACTGATATAAGAATAAATATCATTTTTGGTCCCTAACAAAAAATTCGATCCCCACTTTAGTCCATTATAAAAAATTAGTCACCTGGTCCCAATGAAATTCAAAGTGGACCTATTTTGGTCTTTTTGAGGAACTAATGTAAGTATTTTTTAATTTATGAGGAACCACGATTTTATCTAAATTGATCCATTTTAAATTTTTTAGCGGCCTCGAGACTAACTTTTTTTCGTAAGGGACTAAAATGAGGACCATATTTTTTGTTAGGGACTTAAAACAGTATTTACTCCTAATATATATATTGAATCAAGAGACAAATAAAGATATGCAACAAAAAAAAACTAAAATAAAAAATTTTATGTCCGCACTTGCGGGCATTTGCCGCAAGTGGGTCCTCCACCGGACACGTGTGCCACAAGCTAGTATCATAGTAGTATCTAAATTAGATACAGACAATACCTGATTAGGGATGGCAAAACGGGCTCGGCTCGTCGGGCTCATTTTTTGAAGGGTTGATGGCGGACATAGGCAGGTCGAGGCGGGTCAGTGTAAAATAGGTTTGGACTGATGGGCCAACCCGCCCAACCCGCCAAACAGGGCAGGGCGGGCTGAGTTTTTCAGCCTACTTTCAAAAGCGGGACGGACTAACTCATTTTTTGATGGGTTGATGTAGCAGTGTAGCACCAAACGAAGTGGATAAAGAATTAAGTACTATTAACCAATCTACCTGTCATGATAATAGCATATTTGGAGACCATCAGAATGTTGCCTTTAATAGAACACACATGTACCCTTCTGAATCAAGAATGCCTTAAGAAATGAAACTTTTCTTTATTTTGGTATGTGCCGAACATTTGACAAAGTTCTCACCATTCCATCATGCCCATCTTGAATGGAACTTTTCCAATACCAATGACCTTATAGGACGTATTATATTTCCCAATCCCGCACAATAATATAGATGAAACGACCAAGCAGTTGAAACAAGCTTCAATATGTTCATATTCGCGCGAGAATAAATGAATGAATTAACCAACTACGTTTATGGAGAAAAGTCAAGAAATCATTACAACAATCAATAAGACATAGCACATAAAATTAATTTCATGCAAAAGACATTTTATTAATGATAAGACATCGTTTCATGATCACAAATACGTCCTTGTATTGTATTTGCAATAGTAGAGAATATGACCAATATTGTTTATGCCATTTTTTTGGTCTCGTTTACAATTACACATCACGCAGTTTTTATTAAGTTCAACCCAATCTTTGATCTAAAGAGATAGATAAGGTAAACAAATAAAAACTTTTAAACATAGCGTTTCATGTACTCGCCAACGGTAGTGTACTTGATTTGAGGATACAGTTGACAAGCTTCAAGCTGTTCTTCTCCAATCTCAAAATTTGCGAGGCAGCCTTCAAAGCAAACATGGTAGTAATGTATCATTCCCACTTGCTCCGCATACGGTTGTCCTGTGTTTTCACAAGAAAATATTATTGAAATTTAAAAACAAAAAACAAAAATAGGACTAGTTATTTTACCCGTGTAATCCTACCTGCCTATTGCACAAGTTGTTTAAATCAAAGAATTGGCAAATACTTGCATAACTATCAATACACTCAAATTTATTTGATTTGATGCTATAATCTCAATTATTAAAGCATGGTTTAAATTATGTTGACTTTTTAGGATGTTAAGATGGATCAGATAACAAACTACTACTTAAAATTTATTAGAGGCACACTGGGGGGTCGTATCATAACTTATGGGCATGTCACGGTTTTCTTCATTCACACTATACTTCTTCTTTCTTTCTTTCTTTTTTCGGTAAACACACTGTACTTCTTTTTACTAAGAAGAGCAGTGCTAATTATAATATTATTTAAACATTCTTATTTTGTAGGTGTCGAAAACATTCTTATTTTAGTTCAAGGAAATTATATCATTAACAAAATATATATAATATTTTATATATATATATATATATATATATCTGTGTGTGTGTGTGTGTGTAAGAATAATATTTAAAGACATTTTACAAGTGTATATTTTATATTAAAGTATGTATCTTTTTCTAATTCATTAAAAACGACACACTTTGGTTTCTATGGTAAAAAAATTAAAAAGTTTACAGAAAAGTCAAAAAAGATATCAATAAAAAAATGAAAAGTCGAGAGCCGAAAAGAAATTAGAGTTATATAATAAAAAGAAAATTTAAATTTAAAAAATTGTAACATAATCATATTGAAAGATTTTTTATTTTATTTTGATAACAAATTGAAAGATTTTTTATATTATATGTAAATAGAACATTATGGATACGGATAAGATTATAGATGAGAGAGAGAGGCAGAGAATCTGAATATTATAGATGAGAGAGAGAGGCAGAGAATCTGAATTAAACAAGAGAATGATGACAGCTAGAATTTTCAGTGTAATAAGAGTAGGTATTTCCTTATCAGGAAAAGAAAATATAAAAGAAAATAATCATAAAAGCAAGCATAATGTGATTTAGTTGCTTTTTGCCATATTTGATAAAGAGTGTATCAATGGAGTACTCGTACATCTTTACCACTGAAAAAATATTTTCATGATGATGAATATGATGTGCAAAAAATAAAAAAAATTGAATTAAATTATGAACTGAATTAAACTACACTTAAAATAATTGATTATTTAAAGAATCAGTTTATGAATCGAACTGATTTTTAAGAATCATGAATCGAACTGGTTTTTAAGAATCAGTTCAAGAGTTTAATTGTTTTTTTTCTTTCTATTTTTCTTATCTATCTATTTAGTGGTTTCTTTTTATTTTTATTATTTTATTTCTTTAATTTTTTATTTTCTTTTTAAAATAGGTACCCTCTGAACTAGTTCCGAATCAAACCGAACTTTTTTTGAACTGACTCAAACTATTTCGAACCGAACCGAATTGATTTGGGAAAAATAAAAAAAAGTTTGGTTCTTTGAACCAAATTGGTAGTTCTTCAAAAATTCAATTTAATTTGACACATGCACAACTCCAAAATTGATGAGTGAGGGCTAAGAGTCTGTTTGGATGTTTTCTCTTTTAAGTTAAAAGCTACTTTTAATCTGAGACTAAAAAAAGAGTTTAAAAAAAGTTAAAAGTTATTTGATAATTACATAAAAAATTTAATTTAAAAGTTACTTAAAAACTCAAACCTCATGTTAAGAAAAGTTGATAAGAACTTAACAAAAGCTCCTCCCGTGATCTTTTGGCTCTCTTTTTTTTTTCATTATTAAAAATAGCTGATTTTATTATAAGAACTTTTGTAAAAATTTATTTGGCCTAATTTTCAATAATAAAAAGAAGAGAAACTAAAATAAAAAATAAAAAAATCATCCAAACAATTACTAAGTGTGAGAGAAAGTGGGTGTTACACAAGGAATAAAGGAAGATAGTGTCGATAGCAAATAAAAACCAAATCTTTCGGGATTTTATGGGTATGTTTGAAGGGTAAAGTGTGTGTCATTTTAAAGGACGTAAGGTTATGTCATTTAAGAGAGAGAAAGAGATAGATAAAGGAGGAGAGAGAGTTGACAAAAAAAATAAAAGTGTGGGTCCCACTTCTTTATGAGAGTGAAATGATATAAGTTGTGTCATTTAAAAGGATAAACATTTTTTCCATGTTTGAAATTTGTTTTGAAAAATAATTTTTTCATATTTAGAACAAAAAAGTAAAAAAAAAAAAAATTGTTTGATAAGTTTTGTTTTGTAGATTTTTTTTAAAATTATAACTATTTATTTATTTTTAAGATCAAATTTAGAGATCATATCTGAATTGTTCTTGTTTTGTGTTTGACTTTTACAAAAAAAAAAAATCATTTATTTTATTAACTATTATATAAAATAATTTTAAGAACAAAATAATCATAGCAGAATCAAACGGAACCCATATTATAATAAAGGGTTTAATGTATGTCCTTTTAAAGGATATAAACTTATATCCTTTCATCCCTTTAATTATATATTTCAGGGAGCATATAGTTATAATATGAAAGTTATTTTTTTCTCTCTCTTCACATAGTTGATAAGTTTCTGAAGAGAGAAAAAAATAATTTTAATATTATAATTATGAATTCTTTTAAAGTACATAATTATATAAGGGAATAAAATAACTTTAAGTTTATATGCTTTAAAAAGTACAAATAATTTTTTCTGATAAAAAATATGATGTGGAAATAATATTGTCGGCACAATGTGATATTGATCTCACCTTCCAAGGAGCTTAGAAACTGTTCAGCCGAAATTGAAGATTTTTGCAACTCTTTACCAATCAGTCTCTCCCAAATATGAACAACCTCTCTCTGTGATAATATGTTTTCAGGTGGCCTTATGTAAACTGTCTTGTTCAGAGTTCTGGGGTCATCTATGGTTTTGATAGTATACATGGCTATATCATCTTCCTCCACATAGATCCCTGCCAAATTTAACACACTTTTATATTCTTTAAACAAGTACATACATATTATATTATGCAAAGCAATCTCAAGAATCACAGAACATTATGAATTTGGAAAGTACATAGCTAGCTATAGTTACCCTTTACGTTTCCATCACCATACAAGACCACAGAATCCCTAGAGGGGATTATAAAGCCAGGTTGACAAAGCCCACCAAGAAAGTAACCAGCAAAGCAATTAGCAGAAATATAAGTGAATGGTATATTAGCCTCTTCAATGGCTTTCCTCACTACCATTTTGTCATCAAATGTTACTCTTCCAGGCTCCAATGCATGTGCCATTCTTTCTGGATCTGTCCCAAACTCTGAGGGCAAGAATCTCTGTGCACAGAGTACATGTTATTTGACTTAACACTATCAATTCATGAAATTTCTTCTAATGATGAAAGAAATGATAAGACTTAATTTCATGTAAATAAGGACTAGGTGGATTATATTGGAATGTGATACTTGTAAAAAGGTTATTATTACCTTGATATTTCCAGCTTCTTTGATTGCATCAACAAGTTTAAGTTGTAGGAGGATTTGGTGGCTGCGTATGTGAACACCAGATATGGCACAAATCACAACATCAACTAGTTTTACAGCGTTCACAAGACTCTTATGGTCATCCAAGGAACCTATGATGAGATGAGCTCCTTGTTGCTTGAATGACAAGAGAAGCTGAACTTTCTCAATGTCAACCCCAATCTCTGGCCTCTGAAGAATGTATGTTTCGTGTCCTTCAGCTAAACTCGCCTTTGCCAACCTTTTTCCCAAGTACCCTGTTCCCCCAACTATAAGCACCTTGCTCTTTTCCATCTCTCTCTCTCTCTCTCTCTCTCTCTCTCTCTCTCTCTCTGTTGTGAAGTAGAGAAGGGTGCCCTGTGTCCTTATATAGCGTATTATTGAACCTCTTATTGGTGTCTTGGATTGTACATACAACTTGATAAAATTGAAATAATAATTATCAATCCAAATATTAATATAATCTCGTTCAAGTTTTTGAGTTGAAATGATTTTTTATATAATATCATATCCGATATAACTAAATGGTAACAAGTTCAATCTTTGACGTCCTTATTTTATTAATAAAAATAATTAAATATTATGAAATTTCTTAATACTGGCAAACTGAGTTTGATGCTGTTATTCACTCTTCAAGTCCAATGATCTCTCATGCATATTAAAAAAATATAACAATCAACGGCTTAAATTTTAGTGAATGATTCATTACGGATAGCTTTTCGTGGAGTGGATCATGTGTATATTGAGCTTGCTATTCGTTCCTTGGAGTGTACATACAACTTCAAAACGTGAAACACTATGTTTCAATTCAAATGTGTTTGGTTTAGGTAGCTTGGGAGGAAAAATAATGAACTGTGTCGCTTTGCCTTCGAGGTAAAGTCATTTGCTTCAATGTATTTGAGCCTCTAGAAGAACAACAATAGAGGTGGTTCCCTCAACAACGATAGTACCCAAAATTTATTAACGTCGCATTTCGAAAACTCAGGAAATAAATTGCATTAAAGCCTTGGCTGGCCAATTTTAGCGTAACCACATGGGGTTGGTTATATGTGGTCCAGTTTGATCAAGTTGAAGCAGCAAAACATGCTCTACTCTTATCTAATTTTAGCGTATTATTCTGACTTCGATTTCGACCATTGCATGTTCTTCTTGCTTTTCATACTGGAGATCAATTTCAACTTTTTACTATAACCAAAGACTAAAGGATCTGACAAGAAATATGGTTAAGTTTCTGTTCATTCCATTAGCAATTGCTGTACTTATTATACACGAGTTTTTTTTTTTTTTGGTTTATTATACACAAGTTTTGAAGGGCCGGCTTGGCTCAGTGGTAAGCTTGCTTACCGTGGTGTGTCAGGTCGCGGGTTCGAATCAGTCTCTCTGCAAAAAGCAGGGGAAAGACTGCCTAGAGTATTCCCTTCCCCAGACACTCACTGAAAGATATTGAGCAATGCAGAAGAAAAGTGTAAACTGAATAGTTCTTGTATATTGAATCAGAATGAATTGTTGTTTACATAATGATATGTTTTATACTAATACAGACTTAACTGAATAAACAGAAATAATAGCTAATATCTAACTAATGCAATGGGCTTAGGATTATGGGCTTGATGGCCCACTAATACATCAGATCCTTTTCACCCCCCCACAAGCTGAGTGGGTTGAAAATCTAAGACACGAAGCTTGTATTTGAAGTCCATGAATTTTGCGGAAGCCACAGCTTTGGTAAGCCCATCTGCTATTTGTTCAGCTGCTGGTACGTGATGAACAGAAACAGTGTGGTTGTTGACTTTCTCTCTGACAAAATGAAGATTGAGCTCAAAGTGTTTGGTCCTGGAGTGGAAGACAGGATTTGCAGATAGCATAACAGTAGAAAGATTGTCACAGTACAGTGTTGGAGATCGCGGAATCTTTACTTGAAGTTCAGATAACAAGGATTGGATCCATGTAAGCTCAGCTATGGTGGCAGCTAAGCACCGGTATTCAGCTTCCGTGCTGGATCGGCTGACAACGGGTTGCTTCTTTGAAGACCAGGAGATCAGATTATTGCCAAAGAAAATGCAGAATCCACTTGTAGAGCGACGATCATCAATATCAGACCCCCAATCAGAGTCACAATATGCTGCAAGATGAAAGTGTTTCGAAGGCTGAATGGTGAGCCCATGAGTTGCAGTACCACTGAGATAGCGAAGGATTCTTTTGACAGCTTTCCAGTGAGTGTCTAGAGGGTGATGCATGAATTGGCAAACTTTGTTGACAGCAAAGGTGATGTCAGGCCTGGTTATGGTTGCATATTGGAGGGCTCCAACCACAGATCTATACTGAGTTGGATCAGAGTGAGGTTGACCACTGTGTGCAGAAAGTTTGCATGTTGACACCATTGGCGTTGGCATAGGCTTACATCCAGTCATATTTGCTTTTTGAAGAAGATCCTGTATGTATTTGGGCTGGCTGAGGTGATAGCCACCAGTAGAGGTTTTCTGAGCTTCAATGCCAAGAAAGTAGTGTAGATGGCCAAGATCTTTGAGAGGGAACACTTGATTGAGAGTACGAATAAGATTAGTGACAGCAGATGAAGATGATCCAGTAACTAAGATGTCATCCACATAGACAAGTACATAGACAGTGCTAGTACTGGTAGTGTGTATGAATAAGGAGGTGTCACATTTTGCTGATTGAAAACCAAGGTTATGAAGAGTAGTAGATAGTTTGTCAAACCATGCACGGGGAGCCTGCTTGAGGCCATAGATTGCTTTGTTGAGATGACAGACTAAAGCTTTGTTTGGATGAAGAAAACCTGGAGGTTGTTGCATGAAGACTTCCTCACTAAGATCACCATTTAAGAAGGCATTGTTGATGTCGAGTTGGTGAATAGGCCAATTTCTGGAAAGTGCAAGAGTGAGGATGATTTTAATGGTGGCAGATTTAACTACAGGGCTGAAGGTCTCTTGATAGTCAAAGCCTTCCTGTTGATGAAATCCCTTAGCAACAAGACGAGCCTTATGTTTGAGAATAGTGCCATCTGGGTTATACTTAGTTCGATAGACCCATTTGCAACCAATTGGAGTCCTTCCTGGAGGTAAAGGTACAAGTTGCCAAGTGTTGTTGTTGATCAAGGCCTGATACTCTTCTTGCATTGCCTTGAACCAATGAGGTTGAGTGAGAGCTTTTGACACACTGCTTGGTTCCACTGATGTAAGATAAATTTTTGGCTTGTGAATTCCTGCTTTGCCTCGAGTAACCATAGGATGTGCATTTTGTATATGCGTATCCATAGGAGAAGAAGTTGTGCTGTGAGCAGTATTGATAGGAGTAGAGAACCTGCAATCTGTGTTAGGAGAACTAGTAATAGAAACAGCAGTAGTAGCATTCATAGTATGACTAGGTGTAGTGTGACTAGGAGGAGAGAAGGTGGATAAGAGGGGAATTGTGGGAGGTGGGGTAGGACTGATGTCAGTAGTAATTGGGGGGATGTTTTCCTTATAAGGAAAAAGTGTTTCATCAAAAAGAACATGCCTAGCTAGGATGACTTGATTTGTAGAGGTGAGACATTTGTAACCTTTATGTCTTGGGCTGTATCCAATAAAGGTGCATTGAGAGGAACAAAAATTAATTTTGTTTTTATTATAAGGTCTAAGATAGGGATAACAGGCACATCCAAAGGTTTTGAGAAAGGAGTAATCAGGAATAGTATGAAAAAGTACCTCAAAGGGAGATTTATTTTGAAGAGTAGGAGTAGGCAGTTGGTTAATAACATAAGCTGCTGTGTGAAAGGCATTATCCCAAAATTTGGTTGGAAGATGAGAACTAGCTAAGAGAGCTAACCCACATTCTACAATATGTCTATGCTTCCTTTCAGGTTTGCCATTTTGTTGGTGTGTGTAAGGACAAGTTAGTCTATGAATTATGCCTTGTTCCTGCAAATAGCTAGTGAACTTAAGGAATTCCTTTGCATTGTCAGTTTGTAAGGCTTTAATTTTGGTATTTAATTGAAGTTCTGCCATAGATTTAAAAGAGAGAAATATATCAAAGGCTTGAGACTTTGCTGTCATAGGATAAAACCAAGTAAAACTTGAGAAAGCATCAACAAAAATGATATAATATTTGGATCCAGTTCGACTATCAATGGGTGCTGGTCCCCAAATATCAGTAAGAACAAGTTCAAGAGGAAAATTATAAACAGTGGTAGATGCAGGTAAGTGTAATTGATGCATTTTTGCCATACAACAAGCACAACACAAACTTTGATTATTTTTATTGAGAAAAGGAATATTGCATTGTCTAAGGACTTTTGTGACAGTAGGAAAGGAAGCATGAGCAAGTCTAGAATGCCATAGATGTAAAGTATTGTTTGTAGAGACATTATTACATGAAATAGAATTTCCTGAATTAGCAGATACAGTATGAAAAGGCAAGGGAGCTAGCTTAGGGCCTAGAGACAGAGAAGTGCTTTTGTTTGGTCTTGGTGCTCCATCAAAAACATATAGGCCATTCTTAAGTGTCCCTTGGAGAAGGGTCTCCTTGGTAACCTGAGATTTGATATAACAAGCATGGGCATTAAATTCAAAAAAGACATTATGTTCTCTAGCAAATTGGGAAACACTGAGTAAATTCTTTGATAGACCTGGAACATGTAAAATGTCAGAGAGAGTAAATGATAATGAAGGTAAGGATGAGTGTAAAATAGACTGTCCTATATGCGCAATTTTGAGATTAGTACCATTACCAACTTGGACTGCTTCTTGACCATAATATGGTGTTTTATGTGACAGGTTGCTTGAGTCTGGAGTGAAATGATGAGTTGCCCCTGAATCTGGATACCAGCTGGAATCCGTGATGGAGAGGTAGTCACCTGCTGCATCTAGAGATGGTGAGGATGCTTGAGAATTGGAACCTTTCATTGCAAGGTTCATTTGTGGAGGAGGTGCTGAAGGTGCAGTATTGCTGGTGGTGGAATGATAGGGGCTTTGGAAGTGTTGGTTAAATCTGTGGTAACACTCCCAGCCCATGTGACCAAATTTGCCACAGACCTGACATTGGAGTCGGTTGCCATTGCTTCTGCCACCTCCTCTTTGAGATCTACCTCCTCTATAAGTGTTGGATCTGCCTCTAGAGTAACTGAAACTACCTCTGTTGGGATTGGAGAAATTTGGATTCTGCCTTCTGAACTGAGACTGTGTGAAGTTGGCTTGCATAACAATGGATTCAGTGGTCTTTTTATGTTTGTCAAATCTGTGTTCTTGAGCCATAAGCAAGGCCTCAATTTCTCCAACTGTGTAGGGATCAGTTCTGGAGATGACAGATGTGACAAAGGAGTCATAATCTTCATTGAGACCATCTAGGATTACATCTATGTGGTCTTCGGAGGTGATTGGAGAACCTGATGCAACCAAAGAATCCACTATTTTCTTGATGTTCAAGAGGTATTGGGAGACATTGGTGTCTTTCTTGATGTTCTTGAGTTGTATCTTCAACTGTTTGATTTTTGCTCTTGTTTGGGAGGCAAAGAATTCTTCAAGTTTTTGCCAAACCTGGAAAGAGTTAGAGCAACCTACCATGCGGGTGTAGATAGTTTCTGACATGGAAGAGAGCAGCCATGAGAGAAGAAGTTGATCTTGCTGACTATCAATTGAATCTTGTGCTGTTGATGGTTGTTTGCCTGTTGTTGCTGAGGTGCTTGATTTATCTTTGTCTTTTGCTGTGTGTGACTTGTCTACATCTTCTTGAGAATCTTGATGTGCTTCGTGTGAAGTTTTGTCAAGAGAAACTTGAAATTCTTGATTGATGAACCGGGTCAGATTGTAGCCTTTAATTGTTGCCAGAGCTTGCTGCTTCCATGGCAAGAAATTGTTTTCATCTAGCTTGAAGGAAACTGGGTTGGCAAAAGATTGGATTGAGGTGCGCTTTTCAGTCTCCATGGATCAGTAGCTCTTGATACCATGAAAGATATTGAGCAATGCAGAAGAAAAGTGTAAACTGAATAGTTCTTGTATATTGAATCAGAATGAATTGTTGTTTACATAATGATATGTTTTATACTAATACAGACTTAACTGAATAAACAGAAATAATAGCTAATATCTAACTAATGCAATGGGCTTAGGATTATGGGCTTGATGGCCCACTAATACATCAGATCCTTTTCACTCACAAAGTGGGTATTTGAACTGGGTCGGCCCTTTATTATACACAAGTTTTATTTACAATGGACTACGATCAACTACAAAGAGACAAAAACAACTACTGGAATTAAATGCAGCTAACAGCCACTTAAGGTTGCCTAACAGTCAATTAAATAATAGCAGCGAAACAACCTATTATGAACACACTTAGTTGAATTTACAAATTTGAATGTCAGCTATAATAGTGTTATCTTTGAATAGCATTCTGTTGTTCCAATAGGATCATTCTTCAAGATTATTTTGATGTGGTTGCGACTTTTTTTTTTTTTTCCCGTGTGAACTTTATAATTTCAGCTTGCTTTTCGTACATGCTATCCCCAGATAGCATCCATTAACATCTCTAAGAATATTATATTCAACTATCAAATTATCATAAAATTAAGGCAAAACAATTTCTCCTTTCAAAGGAGAATATCCATCTTATGCCATAGACACAATTAGTGCGGGTCCCATTTATTTTTTTGAAAGAAAAAAGACTGGACACAAGAATCGATGTGAGAGCTGTGAAAAAATCTTCTTTGCAGTGAATTAGATTATAGCAATGCACTTAAATTTTTACATATGTGGGTTTTAGTCCCTAGCTATAATCTAATTCACATATTTATAAAATTTCATTAACTCTTATCAAATCATGCTAACTTCTATATTCCTGTTCATGGAGAGTTTCGTTGGTACCACTGTTGTATCAAACATTTTTATAAAAATAAAATAAAATTTTGAATTTGAAAGGAAATATGAAAAAATGTTTGGATTCAAATGGAATAAAAAAAAAATAATGTTCCGCTTACCCAAAATAATAATAATAATAATAATATAATAATAATAATAATGTTCCTAATATAACAGAAATACCAAAGAAATTCTCCTGTTCGTGATAACATAAAAACCAATCTTAATGATGTTAAACTTATTGCACACATTACACACTATTTCTTTAACTTTGCCTATAATCTAAGGGTTTAATAGTTATGTTGTAGGAAAAATGGTTGTGTTATGTTATAGAGATTCGTTTCGCGTGCCGAAGTTTTTTTCTTTTTTTTTTGCTGCGGGCCCCACAAAATATTGTGTGTATAGAAAAAATTTTGTGATCATGTTAAATGATAGATGATAAACCCATAATCTAATCCACATTATTTTATACAAACAAATCAAATGGAATTGAATCACATATTATCTTGTAATTGACATAACTAATTATACTTTGACGAATCAAATTACTTATATTGTCATTTTATCCTACATTCACACATCTAAAAGACAATATAATTTTTTCACCCAAAAAAAAAAAACAATATAATTAGACTGTGTCATTTATTTAAATAAAAGAGGGGGGCACACATGCAAAAAAAAAAAATATAATTACAATTTAAACATGAACATTAAATATTTAGTTCATTAAAAAAAATCTTAAAATAAATAAAAATTTAAACTGTCTTATAATCCCTTACTGAATTGCCTCATAATGTGTTCATCTCGGGAAAAATCTTGGTGGTCCTGCCCCATGTACTCCTTCCATTGAGAGATTGACACTTGTATAAAAAAATTACTATATTCTCTCTCCTCTCTCCTGATTAGTTGTCACATATTTATTGGTTTAGACCACTTAAAATTTGATACTCCTAGAGCACCAAAACTTTTCTTGTTAATCTGGGGCGGTTATGCCATATCCACTATAGAAATACTATTAATTAGCATATGCTTATAGTTTGAGTCATGAAAATGGCTCAAGATAGACATCATTTATCGGCGTCTTTTATAAGGGTTTAACGTCTCTTAAATTATGAGATAAAATCATCTTTCACACACATATTATATAGCTTCTTCTTTTTTCTTCTCTTCACATGGCTCTATATAGGGGTGTAAATGGGCCAGGCCGGCCTACAGGGGCCTATGGCCTGGCCTACAAAAGCCTGGCCTGTCCTGGCCTACGAGGTAAATAGAACAGGTTAAGGCTTGTGGATGAGCCTATTTAGAAACAAGGCCGCAGGCTGAAAATAAAATGACTGGCCTTTTAGCCTGTAGGCCGGCCTGTTTAATATTTAAATAAATAATATTTTATTTATTGTAAAAGTTAGATAACTTAACCTAATATTTAATATTTATTTGTTGTCATGAATTTTTTTAATCTGTGTTCTTGTTAAAAAATCTGTTGTAGAATTTTAATAATTTGGACCCAAATTATAAAATATTGTTTAATGAATGAGATATTTCATTTTTCTTTTAAATTTAATTTTGAACATGGTAGGCCTAAAAGGCCTCATAGGCCATGTAGGCTTTTTATTTTTTAATAACAGGGCGGGCTTGGCCTTTAAATTAAGCCTTTGATAGGCTTATAGGCCAGATAGGCTCAGCATTTTTTTGTGTAGGCCTAGGCCATGAAGGCCAAAGCCTGGCCCGGCCTGGCCTATTTACACCCCTAGCTCTATATAAGCCTCACATATATTTATATGTGTGTTGGAGATAATTTTATCTCTTTCAACATAAGAAATATATTCATTTTTTTTAAATGCTGAATAAACCGTTTGGAAATATATATTGGAGTCAGTTTGATCGAAACCGCCTCAAAAAGTGCATTAGCATTTACCCATTTTTTTGTAGTGATATCTTAACATATATATATTAGAGATAATTTTATCTCTTATAACATGAGAAATATAGTTCCTTTTTTAAAATGCTGAATAAACTGTCTAGAAATATATATTGAGTTTGTTTAACTAAAACCGCTTCAAAAAATGCATTAGCATTTCTCCTGTAACACCTCGTTCTAGAGCCAGTTTGTTAACATTACATATGACATTAAACGTTGTTACAATCACAACAATTGAATTAAAATACGGATAAACTATTTCCATTTCATTAGTAAACGTTTCTCTTTAAAATTAATTTCGTAATTAAAATAAGTGTAATCATAACTCAAACAATATGCAGAACACTTAAGGGTTTAGTTAACTATGCCACACATTGCTCCCCAAAAGTGCCAAATAGTCCTTTTAAACTACCGGGGCTTAAAACTCATTTTTAGTCATATTCAATACTAAACATCTTTAGTTTTTAATTACTCCAGGAATTCTATACCTCCTTTATGATCCTCATCTCCTACTATGTTATAGATCTCTTCGATAGCTACACATGGGTTCTTACCGTGTTCAATTTAAAGCACCGTAGCTCAAGTTATGAATTTTTTAAGAAAATGGTGCTGAATTTTGCAGGGTCCAACGTTGATAGTGCCCAACCAACGTTAATAGCGCCGGAACGCTAACTTCCCACTGTCTTACGGCGCCACGAGTCTGAAGATTACACTACACTTTAGTATTTCACCCGTAACTTGAGTTATGCTCATCCGATTAACGCAATCTTGGTCTCGTTGGAAAGTTAAGAAAAAAATCTATAACTTCAAAGAAGACCAAAAGATCCAAATCTATCATATAGGATATGAAAAATGGACAATAAGGCATGATATCCTTATATTTATATTGATTCTCACTCCCAAAGATTTTCTTTCACTTAATTGACATTGTACAACAACTTCAATACATGATTCCTTGTCATTTCAAGGCTCACGTGATATCCAAATAGGCTTGAAAGCTGTTTCATCATACATTAGCATATAATTACATAATTATAAAGGTTCAAGGACTTAGACTTAACAAAACACATGATCAAAGCTATCTTGCTCCTTTCAACCATCAAGGATACAAAATGATTATGATAATGGTCTAAGTCCTCAAAAAGACATATTGTTAGTCTAATACAATATTATTACCAAGTGTGCTTCTTATACATATCTTTCTACCAAAATATAAGATGCAACCAAATGTAAATACATGTGAGACACTTCAAACCAATCATATCACATGTTATCATATGGCAATCTACTTAGGCCTCTTGCCTCGTGCTCGACCTGCATCATCTATGCTAATACCTGAAATAGCAATCCATAAACGGGGTGAAATAAAACTCTATAAACCCAGGGTTCTTGGAGAATTCCTCCAACCCCATAGTTCACTTCCAACATAAAGGGTTAGTATACACATGGCATGAACTACATCATATATCCAGAGGCAGTAACAGTAATGATTTAACTGTAGCGTACTCATTCGTTCAAATGGCCAAAGAATTAAACAATCAAATCATCACACAAGCTTCAGTTGCATCTTAGTCATTTCCACTAAGCATACAACCTTGGCCCTAGTGCTTGTCCATTGGTCCTTCTCTAATGACACAACAATACTATATGAATGCAAACATATGATAATACTAATATTATCACTCAATCATTAACCATTACTTCCATCAAAGCAACGGTGGAACAACAAGAGGGATGAATCTCAAAGATCCAAAGGTTTACCTTAATTGCTTCCAATATGCCCTTGTCCTTCACCAAGATCCACAATCAAGCTTTGAATTCAAGCTACAATCTTACAAAATACACACCAATCCAAAGGTGTTATTCAAGCTCCATAGCTTCGTCCAATGGTTGATCACTCAAAGTCCACAAACCAAACAAAACCATGGCTTACAAATGCAAGAAAGTCCACAAACCAAGCATAGATTCATGCATTTTTCATATTATAATCAAAAGACTATCTAAGTTTATTTCTACCATTTATTTTTCATTCCTAATAACTTTTACAAATGAATTAAGCCTCAATTAAACTCAAATTCATGCAACACCCAAAGCACTATTCATCATCTTCAACCTTTAAAAATCTCCATGAAAGCTAGTGTTAAGGAGGGGGAAACTTACCACACAAGGCCACACAACCAAGGGATGAACGTCTGCTAAGCTCCCATGGTGTGAAATGCCCTTAAACTCCACCAATCTCCAAGAAACTCTAAATCTTTAGGGGGGAAGATCTCTCTCCATAAGGATTCCTACTCAAAACTAAGCTAGGATCTGGAATGAGGAGAATATTCTAAGTGTTTTTGGCTTTGAAATGAATGGATTTAGTGAAGAAATGATGAAGTTAGGTTTTGAGAACCCAACAACAATGACTTCTCTCTCACTCTCCCTATTGCTCGACGAAAAAGAAAGAAGAAAATGAGGATAAGGTTATGAGGTTTTGCAACTTACATATGTTAAGTTATTTCATATAGGTAAATGTTTATGTATCTACTCGCCTCCATTCACGACCAAATTTTATCCAATGAACTATAATATTTTTTTAGTCATATTTTTAACTTTACTTTTATATTCCGAGTAATTTCAGTTACACGCATTTTTACCTCAAAAACCTCACTGATTGCACTTTTAACTCAAAAATGATCCTAATTTATTTATTTAAGCCTTTTACTTAATTCAACCCAATAATACATGATTAATTACTTAATCACATACAATTTTCTAATTAAATAGGTTTGGGATATTATATACCCATTTTTTATAGTGATAACTTAGCTACCATAGAAGAGTACTGTAAGAACCTGCACAGCTAATTAAGGTAATTAATTAAATAAATATGAGAATTAAGAAATAATTCTATAATTGACCCTAATAATTATTATAAGACTCTAATAATCATAGTAAGTGAGTAATAATGCTGAAAGTCGTTTTTCTGACGAAAAGTGCAGATACCGGTTCTGCTACCCGGTATAAATGCGTACCGGTGAAGTATCCCAGAAAATTATAATAAGTGTATGATAATTGCTAGAATAATATGTAGGACTTGTAAAACAAGTTTCAAGTCAAAATAATGAGAACTGGTGCCAGAACTGATACTGGCTATGGAAAAGCGCGTACCGAAAAGGTGCTCCGAAAAATAAAATAAAAATATGAAAAATCTTAGAAAAATGAGAAGGTTAAGATTACATAGTTTGAGATTAAAATATTTTGCATAGCTATTAATGTTAATACTGCGCGTTAAATGCTAAACTACTATATAAGTGCATTTTAGCACAAAACCTAGGCATGTATTAGTTCCTACGTGCCTCCTATTCCGAGTTTCACACTCCCATGCTGCTCACCTTCTTTTCTTGAGAGAAAATCAATAAAACTCTTCCTTTCTTGAGAACTTCCTTCTCCACTGTTGAGCAAACAAATGGTGGTGTGAGTGAGAGGGTAAAGGGTTATTCTTGCTGGTTTGGGGTTGTTGTTGCTATTTCTGAGTTGGGTGAGTGTGTGCACCTTTGGCTTGGCATTTGTGGTGTCAATGAGTCATCTTTTGGTGCAAGAACCAACCTTTGGTATACCATTTTCGTGTGCCTTGAAAGTCTGAGTCTGTTGAGCTGCTTGGTGAGCTCCATGAGCCTTTGTACCTCTGTTTTGAGTTTGGGTAAGTTTCATCACCTTTGATCTTGAGTTTTATGCTTAAAGGTGGTGTCTTGGCATGTTTAATAAGATAAACAAGTAACCAACGTGTTAGATAACCTAAATGAGATTAAAGATGCATGCTTTAACGTTTAGGATTGGTAAAAGTTGGATCTTTGGTTGGATTTTCGCGAAATGCAGAATATGTGTTTTGTCGCGAAATATCCGGATATGGATATCTGGATATGGATATCTGGATATGGATATCCGGATATGGATATCCGGATATGGGGTTCTGTGGTATTCAGATATGAGATATCCGGATATGAACCCCGACATATATTCTCATATTCTGGGTTTTTGGGAACAGTGAAGGTACTGTTCATACAGAATGATATTCTGGGCTTGTGGACCCATGATTAGTCAATGTGAGCTTCTGTAATGACTTGTTAAGTCAGAACCTACGTGTTTTAAGGCTTAAGGCTTTGAGAGAAGCCTAAAGACGTAAATCGTAAAGGAAAGGCGTAGTCTTTATGTTATATGCTTCTAGAGTATGTTATTGATATATTTTTGGTCCAAACATATTGTGACTTTGCTATTTGTGGACTTTGAGCTGGTGTGGACCTGGTATTGGATAGTTAGCTTGCGAAGTAAGCTTTCGTGTCCTCGGCATTGTCATTGTTTGGTTCCACCATGTCCCATGGGGGATGGTCTATATGCATGTTGTGTTTACATGCTTTTATATTTGAAAATGTTGTTGAGCTGATATATGCAATGTGCCTTTATGATATGTATGTGGTATCCGCCTATACGGTAAGCCTGAGTATGTGGTACATACAAGATGGTGAGGCTGTGGGTAAGGTGCAAGCGTTGTTCCTTGTACTATTATGTGGGTAATAGACGTATTCCTGTTTTTCTCTGACCAGTAGAATAGTGATAACACACATGGTATGAATATCTGTTGCACTGCATAGTTTTGGAACTTATATTGATAAACTGCTTTTGGAACTTATATTGCACTTGTAAGTGAGCATGAGGTGGAAGATCCTTGAGGACCCCTTGTCTTACTGAGATTCCTTGTTTAGAGATCTCATCCCATGTTTGGGGACTCTTATTTCAGGTTCAGGTAACCCTGGGATTGAGACCTTGGGTGTCAGGAGGCCAGAGTTGAGTTAGATATTGTTGTATATACTGATATGTTGGATGCTGGATCTTGTTTACTATTTTACGCTTGTAGCTTCAGTTAGTATTATGTTGTTTGTTGTTGAAACTGTTGTTGAGCATTTATAGCCTTATTTGGTGAGTATGGGGATTGTTCACGCCACATGAGTTTGTTTGACTTTATGTTTTCAGACTTCAGTTGTAATAATGATATCAGGATATTGTCCGAGCTATGTGTTGTAGTCCCGTGACTTAGATACTCACTCTATTTATGTAATGAGGTATTTCAGTTAGTTGTCTTGCAATTTACATATAGGCAATGTTTTATGATAATTGATTAAGTAATCAACTTGGCTAAGTATTAATGACGTCATAATTGAATTAAAAAAAGTTATTCCACATTTAATTAAATGTGATTTAATACGATGACATGTTAACAAACCGGGTATACACAGAATGTTACAAGTACTATTTTATTCCGGCCATTCAACAGTTACCTAATCCAAAATAGGAAAGGGAAAATGTCATCAATCAACCAGTGTTACGAAACTCGGCGTGACTGGAGCTGTCCTACTGGTTATGCATTTGACCTAATTGATCTAATTCAAATATCGAATTGGTTATGCATTTCACGGGCATCAATCTTAAAAAAAAAAAGTTGGTTTTGCGAAATTTTGAATAAAATACTTGAAAAATATTACTAATGAAATTTGAATCTAGACCATGTTGATTATAACTTATATCTCTTATCACTAAACCAACTCTATTTATTAGCTATAATTTTTCTAATTTTATTTTTATTATATATATTTAATTCAAACGGTTAAATCATTAATTCATTGGTTGAATCGATCACTGATTAATTTAATATTCCAATCAAGTTAATAACTGATTCGAGTTTACTAGTACCGCAACCAACTGTTACAAAAATCTAAGAAAACACTTAAATAATTTTAGGGTTTTATAAGAATTATGTTATAGGAAAAGTAATTGTGTTATGTTATAGAGATTCGTTTTGTGTGCCGGAATTTTTTAATTTTTTTTTTGCTGCGGGTCTCACAAAATGTTGTGTGTGTAGGAAAATTTTTGTGATCATGTTAAATGATAGATGATAAACCCATAATTTTATATCTAACTTTGGTCCAAACAAAAAGTGATGAACCAACTATTCCTAAAACTTTAAGTTATGTTCCTTGAATAATTTCTACATCTAACAGAAAACAACGAAATTTGTACGTTGCTTGTGTTTTCAAATGAGAAAAACTGATGCTTGACATTTCTTATTACTGAATTTTGAAGCCTTTGAATAGGCAAAGGTTTAACATGATTGTCACCGGCCAGGCCAGTTCATCCGTTAACTAGAAATGTTGTTTTCAAGAAAAGGTGACGTATATATGAGGCAAATGCAACGAGAGCAGTACAATGTACGATTTTACGAAGATGCCCAACAAAACTAAACAAAATGTTGAAATTTAGGCTCCGCATGATTGCTATTCTTAAAGACAGATTTCTAGTTTTCAGAAAAAATAAATAAAAAAACTTGTTTGATGAGTTTATTTTGTTATGAAAAAAAATTTAAAAATTGTAACTGTTTTTTTTTTTTTGAATCAAATTTAGAGAACATATTTGTTTTTATTTTCTGTTTTAATTTTTAATTTTTAAAACAAAAAAATATAAAAAATAATTGTTTCCATAATTATTGTACAAAACAGTTTTAAGAAAAAAAAAATCAAAACACAATCAAACATGTCTTTAAGATATGCTTCCAGATATTTTTTATTGGGAATTGAGAATCGAGAAACATGCATAGGATGTAATGTGTCGGAGCCTGCCCCACAGATGAAAAAAAAATACATCTTGATTTTTAATGAGTTTTGTTGATTATTTGCAAATGGGGTCTACCACAGTGATAGTGATCGATTGTGAGTTATAGGAGGAGTTTGATTTGGCAGATCTACAATAATAAATAAATTTAAAATCATTTTCGCTCAAGAATAAATATGAAGAATATTTTATATTTGTATTGTACCAAAAGAAATAAAACCATATGTATATTAAAATTTTCATCATTGTCTTAAAAAAAAGGATTTATAAGAGTTATGTTGTAGAAAAAGTGATTGTGTTATGTTATAGAGATACGTTTTGCGTGCCGGAGTTTTTTTTTTTTTTTTTTGCTGCGGGCCCCATAAAATATTGTGTGTGTATGAAAATTTTTATGGTTATGTTAAATGATAGATGATAAACCCTAAAAAAAATCTTGTTTGGTAAATAGATTTTTTTTTTGTCATCTTCTTTAAAAAGTAGGAAAATTGGATTGGAATAATCTGCATAACGTTAGACTATTTTTTTTTGTAAGGGGAAACACATGAAAACTCATGCAAATAAGTTCAATGGCTGTTAATTCTCCCTTGAGGACTTTATCAATTCTTGAAGTTCAACGGGGGAGTGATTGCCCATTCTAATCTCTCCCTTTCCGTTATTTATAACTTCTTGAATATTTTTTTTTTTCATTTTAGTACAAGAAAATCTCTACAATTTTTTCAATATAACAAAATAAAATAATTTAATTTAATTTATTGTTAATATAAATTTTTTTCATATTATCATCATTTAATTTATAAAATAACCTGTTTTGATATATTGCCACACATTTTTATTACTATACTTAAGTTTATCGTTATAATAAAATTCATGAATTAAATTTATATAATACTATTTAAAGATATAAAAAAATTAATTGAATAATGCAAGGACTAAATGCCTAATTACAAGTTTGGAAAAATATTTATCCTTTAAAATGATGATCATTTTAGTTAAAATTAATATTTTTTATTAAAAATTCAAATTTTAAAAAAATTCACTCACCTTCTTTTCCATAATTTTTATTATGTATTTTTTCTCTCACTTAAAATAACTCAATTTTATGTGATTTAAAAAAAAAACATCAATCCCTTACAATTTATATATAAACCTAGTAATGAATAATAATCACACAACTGCTCTAATTAATGTTCACATGCAATGACGGTCAACAACCTCAGCTTCCGTTCTCCTCATTTTTCAAAAGTACCTGCTCATGTTTGACAAATCTACAATTCTAAGAAAGTGATAAAGTACCAAGACCACCTACAAACTACCAAACAAAACAACACGACCTTCAACATATAATTAATACATAGAAAAATGTTAAGCCTAATATTAAAAGAGAACAGGATCAATAGTGGCGGCAGGATGACTTAGAAATCCATTTTTTATTTATATAGTCCAAAGTATCTACTTTATTTCATGATCGCAGATTATTTGGTCATTGAAAATTACATATGCTATCAATTTAGTTCTTAAAAAAAAAAATTATCGATCTTTTCTCTTAAATTTTAAATCTCTAATAATTTGATTCATATATCGATTGAAAATGCCTACCTTTAAACGACGATGTTGAAATGGCATTATAAAATTTGAATACTATGTTATAATTTTTTATTATATTTGTTCTGTACTTAAGACAGAGATGTTCAGTCCAATTAGGCTAAAGAGAGCATTAGATATACAGTGATCATCTATGTTCACACACTCCATTTAATATACAGTGATCAGCTAAATTCAAGGGTATCTATACTATAGATATACCTGAGGAGAGCATTAGATCCAGATCAATTCGTCAACCTAATTGGGCTGAACATCTCTGTCTTAAGTACAGAACGGCTTTAATTTATTAGTTAATGCTATTTAAATATTTCAAAATATTTTGGTCAATGAAATATTCTAATTCAGTTAATTTGTTCATATTGTATTTTTGAGGCGATGACATCTGATTAGATTGAGTGGAGTTGAGCAGCAATATAGGACCCTGGTTTTCATAATGAATGAATCCCGTGGACTGTGGACACTGACATTTTTTATTGAAGTTTTTGACTAAGTCTCTTCTCTAATGTCTGTGTTTCCTTCGCTTGTATGTCGTCCATATTTCCATCGCAAAAATTGCCAAGAATGATAAGCGATGAAGAGGAATTTCCTACCATTAAGTTTTTGTGAAGACTTTATAAGATACGCACATAATTTATGTTTTTAAATCTATTATTATTTGAATATTTAATAGTCATATACATTATCTCAATTTTTTAGATTTATCATACTAGAAATTAAAATTAAAATATTTAAATACAAACTAAAAATTCTAAATCAATCGAGTTAGATTGAAATAAATAAAGAGAAATTATGAAAAACCTAGAGTTTAAGGGATCACGCCTAAAAAATTAATTTTTAAAAAGATAAGACAATATAACAAACATATTTTAGGGACTCAATATGTTTTGCTTTCTTATTCAATCTCATACACCATTCAAGAAAAAAAAAAAGTGAGAGCATAGACATACCCTAGAAGCCAAAGTTCATTGCACTATTGAAACTCAAAATTCAGGGCAAGGAAAAAAGACAATGATGGTTCTACGTATTTTTGATCCTATTTTATTCCCATATAAATATAAATATTTAATTATTTGGGTATAAGCGTGATTAAATCATCAAATTTAAACTTTCAACTAACTATATAAGTACAAAATTTGTCCATGTTTAGGAGATTAACCTAATAACCTACATTTAATTCCCCATTTCATTTAAGCAACAATTTATTATTATTATTATTATTTTAATTTGGTTTGCCATCAACTTTTATAGAGTAACTTACACCACAAATTAAATGAGAATTGAGAAGACACCAATCTATACTTTTTTCGGGTGAACAGCTCAAAAGCGATTCTATAATAAAATACTAATCTCCTATAAAAATAACCAAATAAATGAAATCCCAACTACCCCAAATAATATTTGAAGTTATATAGTCAAACTTTGCACATCCAATTTGAGGATCAAGCTAACTAATGGGAAAGAGCAAGGTTCTTGTTGTGGGGGGCACTGGGTATGTTGGGAGGAGGATAGTGAAAGCAAGTCTACAACAAGGCCATGAAACCTTTGTTCTTAAACGCCCAGAGATAGGGCTTGACATTGAGAAGGTTCAGATTCTGCTATCATTCAAGAAGCAAGGTGCTCATCTTGTTGAGGCTTCTATCTCAGATCACCAGAGCCTTGTGGATGCTGTGAAACTAGTCGATGTTGTGATTTGCACCATGTCTGGGGTTCATTTTCGGTCTCACAACATATTGACTCAGCTCAAACTTGTTGAGGCCATCAAGGATGCAGGCAACGTCAAGGTATGTGTATATATATATATAATCTATGTTAAGACACACATCTAAGAAGCACCGATACTCCTTAAATTTTTTTTCCAACGTATTGGATACGCGTATCGGAAACGTATTGTTTTGATAATCGACGTCCTGTATCATTGAATAACGTATCGAAAACGCGTATCGGTGCTTCATAGGCACACACAACTCTAAATTGTGTCTCTCTCTGTAGGACTTGTTGTTGCATATTTACGTGGACTTTTGAATTAGTCATATCCCTACCTAGATGAGTTGCTTCCAATCATGGGGTTTGATTTGTTCACTGTATTAGGCTTGGAATTTACTGTATAGGGAAACTTCAGTGGCATAAAAACTGCAACTAGAATCTTCACAATTTCACAAGTGAAAACGTTAAAATAAAGAAGAAAAATCTCCTAGTGTGCTTTTTGTTTTAGATGACAGACATTTGTTCTATGTGAGAAATCTATGTTTAATTAATGGGTTTATCATCTATCATTTAACATGACCACAAAAATTTTCTTACAATCACAATATTTTGTGGGGCCCGCAGCAAAAAAAAACTCCGGCACGCAAAATGAATTTCTATAACATAACATAATTATTTTTCCTACCACATAACTCTTATAAAACCCTTAATTAATTTCTCGCTCGTGCATATAACATTACGTATTTTGTTGGAAAACTAGTTTTATTAACCGTAGGACATAAATTTTCATATAAGGCTTATATATTAATTACATTATTTTTCTTATACTAAGAATTGATTTCTTTTATTGTGGGTAGCGTATATAAGAGAAATAAGTCAATGCTTATCAAAGATCAGAACAGTTTAGGAATTATATTGATGGGAAAAGTGTGTATTATCTTAAAGGATTTAAAATTATGTCATTTTAAGTGAGAGAAAAAGATAGATCATGGGAGAGAGAATGGATCAAAAAATAAAATAGAAGTGTGGGTCTCATTTCTTTGTGAGAGTGAAATGACATAAATTGTGTCATTTAAAAGGATAAATATTTTTCCCTTATTTGAAATGTAGAAGTTACACTATTGTTTTTTTAAATATTAATAAAAATCTATCAATGAGAATATTCAAATCCGTTTCAAGAGTTTTCAAATAAATATGAGTATGCATAAATACTATGTACCTGTCTTTTTCAGAACCCACACGGATATAAATATCACACCTATTTTTTTTTTTTGGTATAAATATCACACCTATTTTTTAATTGGTTGAAACAATGAAACTTGAAACACAAACGATTAATCAGACGTATGATTTCTTCATATTGCACAATCTAACTATTCTTTCTTTTAACACAAAACTTAAAAATAGCCTCAATTTTTTTTTGCAAAAAAAATAAATAAAAATAGCCTCATTTTCGTATGGCTTTCCCGGGACAATCCAAGAGTTTGAAGTGGACTAGACAGGCTTTTTAGTGTACTACACAGGTGTTGGCTGGCCTAGGCTATGTGCCTAGTTGTCGTTTTGCTATTCCTTTGGCATCAAAATAAATCATGTGTCAGACATTGATTATTGCCGACTAAAGCTTCTTTGTACCCACTATGAATAATTAAAGAGGTAAGCAAACACTGTCCACCAAATGAGAGAGAGAGGGGTGAGCAAACAATCATTAGTCAATGAACTTGATTTTAGAATAGAGATTTTGAGTTCATAAAAAAATGGGAATGGTTATAGGGAAAATTGAATATAATTTGTGTCATTTTATTTTTAGAAACGGGGCTTATATTTTATTTTATTTTTATCCACTCTCTTCTTCATGATCTATTTCATTCTTTATCTTAAAATGACATAATTTTATATCCTTTAAAATAACATATATTTTTTCCATAATTATATTTATAAATAAAAAGTTCACCAACTCTTATAAATTATGGGAAAAATTTATTTCATTTTAAATGACACACCTTACATCATTTCACTCTCACAAAGAGGTGAGACCAACATCTTTAAAAAATTCCCCCCTGATTAATCTCTTTTTCTCACTTAAAATAACACAACTTTGTGTCTTTTAAAATGATATATATTTTTCCCATAAATTATACTATATATTATGAGTAGTATATGTCAATGCATAAGATATTACCCATAATGGATAGTATAATTTGTAAGTTTGTAAATAAAATTTTTTGTCAATATAACTTTCCCCTCAAAATTTATGAGAATAGTCTTATACAATAGTGCCTAAAAAATGGGAATTAATATTTCTTATTTTATTATATATATATATATATATATATATATATATATATAATTGTATGGTGTTGGTTATCAAAAAAAAAAAATTGTATGGTGTTTATATTTTTTTTTCTCTCATGGGTTCACATGCATATATTTTTATTTATGTGTAGGAGATAATATTATCTTCTATAATATGAAAAATATTAATCCAATAATATTAGGATAACCAAATGTTTGAATTAGATTAAACGGTATAGATATAAATAAAGAAGAAAAAAAATTACTTCTTTATCTGTGACATAAATAAAGGCAAGATTCATATATTTGCTTTCTTCCAAAGAAGGCCTAATTAGGCAAATGGTAAAGGAGACACTGAATTCATAATATTAAGCGCACGATATTAATATGATAAATCTTATGTAACTGACCAAATGGGAGTAGCTCAGTTGGTGCATGGGAGCTAAGCAGGTGGGATGAGAGCATGTGTTTGAATCTCTCCATTATCATCTTTGGGAGGGATGTAAAGCCTTAATCTTGGACCCGTCCCGAATCAGGTTAGTTATGAAGCAATGAACCGATTAGAATATTGTCTAAATCTTATGTAACTATAAGCTCGTTGATTACAATTCGTCTCTTTAATGGTTAGAACTTGTTTCTTTTTTAATAATATTAAGCGCACTTGTTCCTTTGATTATTTGATAGGATTAAACTTTTTATTTTTGGATATAACGGGAAAAAAAGAGAGTTTCCTGTTGTATTAAACTTATTTTTGAGCAATGCTTTGTATTCCCTTTTCGATATTACAAGTATCAAGCAAAAAAAGAAAAACAAACTCTTTTAACATCCGAAGCAAGAAATTAATAACTGATTATTAGTAATTTAGTAATTACAAATGTAAGAATAGTTTAATTAGAGATTAATGTTTCTCCTATAAGAAGAAGATAATTTTATCTCCTACACACACATATGAAGTGGATGACTTTATGAGAATAAGAGAGAAAAAAAAAATGGATCCATCCATTATTATATATACATGAGATAATATCTAATTTGTTTATAGGGGAAAACGTTATAATTAGTATTTTTTTTTTTGTTTATTTACATTATGCGAATATTGAACCATTAAAAATTAGTCTTATATGTATAGTTGTATGATTAATGATGAAAACTAATTCTTCGTGTGTGTAGTGAATTTAATGTGTTTGTTTGTATCCGTAGCGTTTCCTGCCTTCAGAATTTGGCATGGACCCAGCACTAATGGGACATGCACTTGAACCGGGAAGAGTGACATTCGATGAGAAAATGACTGTAAGGAAAGCAATTGAGGATGCCAATATTCCTTTCACTTACATATCTGCTAATTGTTTTGCCGGCTACTTCGCTGGTAACCTCTCCCAGATGGGCACCCTCTTACCTCCATCACACAAGGTGCTTCTCTATGGTGATGCAAATGTCAAAGGTAATAATAAGCTTCACTAATTCTTTAAACGCTTGAATGTTTGTACGTTGAATTTAGATAAGATAAGTTATCTATATTCATTCCAAAGAGATGGAGTCATTATGTTCCCGTAAGGGATGAAGTCACTATATGGATTATACCTCTAGCAAAGGTAGAAACCAAGCTAGGAGGCACAAGTCCAAGTATATGCAAGCAGATATTAATGGGGTGATGTGTGTATGTGCGTGACTCAAAGTAAATGGGCTGAATAACGGTACATAAGATACCTCTCTGGTGTGAGGTAATGGAGTATTTATAGGGGAATGAGGGGACTCTTCCCCTGTGAGTTGGTAAGGGTGGAGTCAACCCTCATTGGGATTAGCCGAGGGGGGACTATATCACAGCTATGATAATAGTGATATAGTCCTTATGTCTAGCGATATGCCTGACGCTGTCATCATAAAGCAGCAGAGTAATTTCTACTTATAGCATCTCGGCAGTCTTACAAGGGGGTTGAATCCCTAGGTGAGACGTTTCCATGTCTCACCTAGGAAGTGCAGCGCCTCGGGGGGCAAGAATCTAGAAGGATGGTAGGGCTGACGTGGATGTGGGTGAGGTGTTCTGGGCCTGGTCCATTGGGTCATTGTGATGTTGGGTCATCCGGAACAATATCGTTTATTATCTTGAAATAAATTATAATTACAAAAATATTTTGATTTCTATCATAAAACAATGGATTTTATTAGTGTTATGTAACATAATGTAAGTGTTGTTTCCAACTCTCACATCAAAAGGAGAGAGAAAGTGGAATGATGAAAGAGAAAGAAAAACATGTGGACCCCACCTCTTTAATGTGTGTGTAGGAAAGTGAAGTTATATTATGTTAAATGATAAACATAAAACCCTAAAACAATATTGTTTTGAAGTCAATGTAAGCAACAACAACAAAAAACCCTTCTCTGAAACAATTAATAGTGATTAATCTTTAATATTCTTTTTTAAAAAAAAAATAAAGGTGAGCTATATATGTAACCATATATGTGGGTGGGTGGTTGTGAGTTGTAAATTTGTAATCATAGTTTAAAAATTAACACACACACGGGGTCTATTATTTTATACTGTATGAATTCACAATAAGATATGTGGGGTGCATGTTTGCTGCAGTTGTTTATGTGGATGAAGATGATGTTGCGACATATACAATCAAGACAATTGATGATCCTCGAACATTGAACAAGACGGTATACCTAAGACCACCAGAAAACATTCTCACTCAGAGAGAGCTGATTGAGAAGTGGGAGAAACTCATAGGAAAGCAACTAGACAAGTCCACCATATCTGCACAAGACTTTCTTTCTTCCATGAAAGGTAAAGTACACCCTTTACCCCCCAAAAAAGAAAAAAAAAAAAAAGAAATAAAAAATGACTCTTTTGATTGTTGTGAATTGCAGATTTGGACTATGCAAGCCAAGTGGGAGTGGGGCATTTCTATCATATTTACTATGAAGGGTGCTTGACAAACTTTGAAATAGGAGAAGATGGAGAAGAAGCCTCACAGCTTTATCCAGAGGTGAAATACACACGCATGGATGAATATCTACAACTTTATGCGTGATGAGGTTAAGAACACGAAAAATTATACTTTTGACCCACCAAAATAAATAAATAAATTCTGGGAGTTGTTATCATAAAACAATTGAGTAGAAAGAACCATACTTGTAAGTGATTTTACTTCTCTCAATTGAAGGGTTTGTAATCATGTTTGCTTTAATTGTGAACTTGTTTCATTTTTCATCTCAACTCCATAACAAATCAACCTAAATATGTAACTTTAGTCAATAAGAGAGAAGGAGAAAAGGGCCGACCCAGTTCAAATACCCATTTCGTGAGTGTATGGGGAAGGGAATACTCTAGGCAGTCTTTCCCCTGCTTTTTGCAGAGAGGCTGATTCGAACCCACGATCTGACACACCACGGCAAACAAGCTTACCGCTAAGCCAAGCCGGCCCTAGAGAGAAGGAGAAAATTATGGACAATATATAGGGAAAGGGGTATATAACATTCAATTCAATGGTTAAACATATGATAATTCAAAACTTTTATATCCTATATGAAAGCATCTTGGATTCCATTTCAGCTCCACCTGCGGATACAAGGTCATTGCTACCTTTGATGTTTAAGTCAAACTGTATTGAACCCCCTTCAACCTTAGGCTTTTGATCCTTATTTTCTTCACTTCCTACTTCTTGATAATCAAAAGCTGAGACATGGCTCTTATTATAGAAATCATTCACGTCTATTATGTTTTCTTTGCTATCTTTATTCATATTTTCCATGAAATTTGACAAAGCAGAGTTGAATTCTGTCAATTGAGCTCTTGATGCTTCAAGATTGCCCGGTCCATCCAGGGAAAGGGTCCTCTGAGCTTTCTCTAACACGGTTTGCAAATACTTCCCTTGGGCCTCTATTCTCATCTGCAATTTCTTCTGCACCTATTGGAATGGAAGAAGTCTTGCACAAATGAATTACAATATTCTAATTGAACAGTTAGAAAATCACAACATACAAAAAATGATAAATACCTCGAGCTGCTCTTCTAATCTCTTTTGAACTTCAATCTGATGCCTCAGTGCTTCTGCTATTGGGATTTCTCTGTTTTGGTTATGTAAACTTGTTAGGAGAGGAGAAACTAAACAGATGCAGTGAGTTGCACTTATAAAATTAAAAATGCTAGTTATGCAGATAAGAAGTTTTAGATGAGAATTTGGCTCTAGGAAATTATAGTCATACATATAATCTATCTAAACAAAAGAAGTAAAATTGTTGCTTAAATTTAACATACCCGCATTCATTATCACCTCCGTAACTGGTGTTAGGTTCTGAAGAAAGATCACTGAAGTTTACATACGAACATCCTAAGAAGAACAAGCATTATCAAACAAGGGAGGAATGTTATCAAACATTTCCAGGATTTATGTTCTCTATTTAAAGCAAATATTCAAAAGTAATAGAAAGATTAAAGCCTCATCCTCTCTAAGGTAAATAAAATGATAAAAAATCTGGGGGAGAAGTCGGTCGAACTAGAAGATAATTAGTTAAAACATTGCATGGGGTACTCTTGTTTTTCAAAACTTGTAATGCACTCACTCTTATTCTCTTTGTGTTGTTCTTCATTTTGTTTTCGAGCCTGCTGCCCAAGTCTATACTTCTGCAAATTAACAAGCAATACCATATATTATATGCCTCGAAATGGCAATTTTTTTTCGATAACGGTTAGGAGCAAACAAGAAAATGAAGGATAGAGAGGAAGACAAATTTGAGCAATAGTTAATCAGTACATAGAATAACAAATTAAAAAAGAGATAAGCCGGCACATCAGTTAGGTGTACTACTTCTGAACTGTTAATGAAGAATGAGAGCTAGGTATGTAACCCTAAAGGGTGTTGTATATCACTATAGGGGTGTCTTTGACGGCAATAGTATACACCAAGGCTATGCAAGAATTTCCCACCTGTGTGTAACAAAGGGGGAAGGTGATGAACGGTTACAAGTGCTCTCCAAATTGATAGAGTAAAAGCTCATAAAGATAGTGAATCATGTCTTTGTAGTGAAGAAGAAGGGGTATCTATAGTTAGGTTTAGGCTCCACTTACGTGGCATTGTAGGACAATGGCACTCCCCATATCTATAGTTAGGAGCAAGTCAATTGTTACGGGGAGTGCCATTGTAACCTGGCCTTGCTGAGTAAGGCACTTTGCAGCAATTGTTAGTGATACCGCATCTGCTGTGCAGGAGAGAGGTAAGGGAGGGAGATATTCCAACGTCCTACATTTTGATATGTCTTATGTTGGGATGCCTATTGAATCATGTAAAAAAACCAATTCAACCCCAAAAGCTTAAGTTGCTGGATGAAACTACATTAATGGTTTTATATATTTCAACAAATCAACACTAAGACGGCAGTGCTACCATGGCAGACGCTACTGGGTTGGTATAACAGAGACTATGGGCCTCTGATACGAGGCCAGTGTTATTGGGTTTGCCGATTGGGCCGGCCGGAACAAAAATGCCAAATTCTTGGTTCTTTACCCATGGTACTAATAATAAAATTATTTAACTTATAATTTCAGTATTTTCACTCCTCTGTTTTATTTTATACTTCTTAGTTCACATACTTGTACAATATTATAGTGTGGTACTAATTAATGATAATATGAATAGCTTTGTCTTTTTACTTCTCCATCTATTTTTCCCTTACTAGTTCATGTCCTTTATTAATATTTTATGGTATATCCATCAATGAAATCTATTATAAGAAAAAGGGCAGAAGAAGAAGTGCGGAAACTGTTACCTGTAAATGGCTCTTCAAATGATATAATGTCAAACCTTTCAAGCCCATTAACCTCAGAACAGACTTGGGAGTCGCCTCTGAACACAAAGCAAACCATTTCAAATTAATGTCGTTTTGTGGTATGCGAAAACTTCCACAAACATTTAAGCCATTAGGTTAGAAAATATTTGGTAAGAAAAGCTTTTAATAAACTAAAAATTGGATTAGCCCATATATTAGCTGCGCAAAACCAGTGATCGGATATTTTCCATTACATTACATCATCTCCCTTTCATTTTCCTAGCTTCAGATATTACAATAAACCGAAGACATTTCTTCTACATCTTTCTTCTCTACAATAATTTGTACCTCAAGAAAATTAACATACAAACGAGGAAAAAAAATTAAATGCGACTTTACTTTATATGCAGAAATGTTGGGCTGCATGAACATGCATATGCTAGTGTATTTTTTTTGTGGCAGACCAAATTTTTGGTTTTGTGCAGAGCAAGTAATTGGAAGTTCTAAAAACACCCCCATCGTTTCACTCTTAACTTTTTCCCTCAAGAGTTTTCTTTCAATGTCAATTCCAACTAAGACTTCTGTTTCAAGTTAACTTTTCTACATCAACAACAACTGATACGAGGAAAGAAGATTGAAGGAAGGTAAACTAGTGAAAGAAGAAAAGCAATAATAGTTAAGTTTAAAAGAAAAGAGTGTACATACTGTCAGGACCACCAAGCTTTGTGACGGCGTCCACAAACCGGTCGTGAAGATCAGTTGTCCACCTCAGCCTCGGCTTTGGGTCTCTCGTCATCGTCATCACCACCCCATTATAACCTCCGCCACCATTCTCCATCACTCACTTCCTTCTGCTTCAGCTTCAACTTCAACTTCAACCCTTCTTTTCTTTTTCTTTGTTTTTCAACTTCCAAAAAAAGCAAATTCCAATGAATCCCACTTGCAGCTTTTGATTTATACGTCTCAGCCAAACAGTGCCTTCATTCTATCAAGAGGTCCCAAAAAGAGGAAAAAGAAGGGGATGCGTGTAGGCCACAGGAAGATATATCCTCGGCAAGTGACGATGTTTTAATGGCGGAATCTGTAATTCCAGAAAACAATAACCACTCCCAACCAAAACACACTCTGATCAGTAATCATAACCTATTGGAATTAAACCACAACCAATCAACTCAAGAGAACAGAACATCATTGATTACAGGAAAACAGAGGAATAGTGTTGTTTTGAAAAGAGAAAGAAAAAAAAAGAATGGCTGAATAGCGTAAGAAGCAACAAAAACAAAAAGCGTCATACGCGGCGTTTGATTGGGTTTATATAATTGTGTAACAGTGATTCAAATTATTGTCACACTAGTCCTAAAATGTAATACAGTGAAGGATATTGTAATAATCAATTTATCATTAGATCGATTATGTTAAAGGATCGGCTTGCCAAGATGGTGGAGTGGTTTCATTGTGCATTGGAGGTCTCGGGTTCGACTAAGCCTCTCTCCAAAGTAGGGAAAAGGCTGTCTAGAAATTCCATTTACCAGGCTCCACACTGTGGTTTGCTTCGGCACTGGGTAGGCCCTCTATTAGATTGATTAACAGTTATATTTATTTTCATTTTTTGTATGGTTATAATTTCTCATATTTAATGTTTTCAAATTAAATATGGAAAATTATAATCATACAAATATAAAAATAAATATAGAGTATTAAATATGAAGAATCACATTATAATCGTTCTAACGGTGAAATTGATTGATAATGGTTGTTACAAATATCCTACCCCATATAATAAAGGGTTTTATATTTCTCATTCAACATCAGAATTGAATTCTCATTTTGTAAAGATAAAAAGCATGTGGGACACATATGTTAAAAAAAATTATGTGTAAGACCCACGTTGGCACGAGAATCGAAGGGTATGTAAGAAAATTCAAATTATCATCTCAATTGAGAATTATAAAACCCTATAATAAAAGCATGGTTTAGGTGGCAATACATTACCCATTATAATTCATGTTACCTTGTGGAAATTAACAATTAACAAGAACAATTGTTTGAGCGACATGTTAGAGGAAATCTCGGCGACGAATGCGAAGTGGCGTCGTGGATTGGATTCCGTATTAAAGACAAAGACAAGGGCAACCATCCCTCAAACGTGTCTATCTACCGTTGGATCCGAATAACAGAAGAGAGGTGAATTTTTTAGGTATATCCAACGGCGCATGATGTGGGTTGCAGGAAGTGGAACGGGTGCATTGGAGCCACGTCGACATGCCAGCATGGAAGATTCGAACCAAAATTGCATGATGAGAGTCCAAAGGAGAAGGTAGGTCATGATCACATGGAGAAGATGGGAGGGAGAGAAAACTCGATCCCACGAGACCAACACGTTTCGGTTTGTCCATTAACGACGGTGACGGCAGAATATTCCTCCTCCCTCTCCGGCGGAGAAATGAAGGTGCAGCTGTACTTGGACCAGAGAATACTTCAACGCAATTAATTTTACTAATAGGGATATCAAACTAGCATAAAATTTCAGCGAATACTAAAAAGAGTATTATTAAAAACAAAGTGGTGTTGTTTACTTATAAAAGCCAGGATTTATTCTAAATGAATTAGGCCTATATAAATTATTTTAAATATGACTTGGTTTATTAAATTATTACAAGACAAATTATAAATTTAGTTTGATTTGTTTTAAAAAAATACAAGACTTGATCTAGTTTATCAAGTCTATGCCTTCAAAAATAATTTATTATAATTATTTTGTACAATAGTTGAATACAACATAAAATATTGACAATTTAACTATATTGTTGAAAATAAAAAATAACCCATCGAAATGAATTATATTGATTTTTAATTATAAAATTAAATTTTAATTTAATCTAAAATAAATTGAAGGTGATACATGCACGCGTATATATTAGGGGTGTTCGCGGTCTGAATTGGATCAGTTTTGGAAGCAAAAATCATCAATCCAATCCCTCCAGTTTGATCATGTAATCATCCATTCGATTTGAATTTTTTTTCAAATTCGATCCGATCCAATCCAATTTGTTTCGGTTTGAATTCGGTCAGTTTTTTGAAAATCCTAAAAAAAAAATTCATGATTATTATGCAAATAATATCTTTTGTATATATTGGTTTTGTAATTTTATATTTTTTGAAATACAAAAGCATCCGATAATTTTTATTTTTTTTTGGACAATAAGACATGAAGCTCTACATATATGAAATATTGTTAATGAGATGTGACTAGGTTTTTTCTTGGGTTTAGTTGATGGGTTAATGGGTCTTGGGTTTAGAAATTTTTGGGCTATGATTGGGGAAAGATCCAAGTAAGTAGAGGGAAATTAATATATTGGTTCGATTTGCATTGGATCGATTTTCATCAACCAATCCGAAAACCGATTCGATTCGATTCAATACAATTAAAATTAGCTGTTTTTTGTGGGTTTTTTTTCGATTTTTGATTTATTTGATTCAGTCACCGCAGTTTGAATCAGTTTGGATTGATTGATGAACACCCTTGATATACACACAAGAAAAAGTAAATAAGTGAAAACCAATTAAATAAGATTAATTAAAAAAATTAACAAGAAAAATTAAATAAATAAAGAAAAACAAATAAATAAGTTACACACATAAACACATATCCAACATGCAAGAACAAGGTACGTAGATGCATACAATATTCATAAATTAAATGATATATTTTTTCATGAAAATTTTGAAAAGAGATAATCTTGTCAATGAGACAAAGAAAGAGCAAAAAATACCAAGAATAAGGAAAGTCTTGAGAATCGATAGTAAGTTATGGATGATTTGGAAGATATGAGAAGAGGCAGGATAGTAGTCAAATCTGATGGAGGAAAGAAAAGCGGCACCAGCAAAGAAATTTAGGGTTAAGAAAAAATATGTTTGCTGAGAAAGGAAAAGATTGTGAAAAATTAGAAAATTTAAACAATCATAAGATTTTATTTTATTAAAAAATAAAATAACTAAATTGTTTTATTAAAAAATAATAAGATATTATTTTTTAAAAATAAAATAAAATATTATTTTATTAAAAATAGAATATTACTTATTAAAAAATATAAGCCGAATCTAAAAGCTTAGAGGTCATCTTGCTAAAATAAGTTTATGATCTGATTTGTAAATAAGTCTTTTAATAAGCTCAAATTTATATTTTTTAAAACGAATCCAATCAAACAAGGACAGAGAGACTAAACTACAGACCCCTAACAATCCTCCTAACCCATTTACGTCCCTATAATTTGTATGATAAGATCGTTGGTCCCGTGAAGCATTGATAATCCTTCACGATGTAACACCTATGTTTTCTTCTGTTTTTTTTACTTCCTTTCCGATGCCTTTTGCTAATTTTTTTATGGGGAGATTTTATTCCTTTTATTCGTTGGGTCCATCTCACCTAGAGACACACAGAAGAAATATCTCTTATGATGATTTAATACCATGATTAATTCTTGAAAATGTTCTTAGAAAGTGAAGTTACATTTAACAGTAGTTGTTTGATATTAAGTATTAACTATTTCCTCCACATATCATACCTGGTCATGACTGGTTTGTTCTTCTAGAATTGACATCTTTGCGTGACTTTTCCAAATTGATTTACAAAACGACAAACAATATGGTCATTTACAAGAGAAAATGACAAATTTATATAGTTTGATACTACATAACAAGTTGGCCTGGCAATCCAATCCAGTACGGATCACGTGCTCCGTCGGGCCACAAAGTGACGGTGGGAAAATGTTTGATGTCGCATGCCAACAGCTTAAGTTATGTTTCTTAGAGAAAACTTTTTAAATCATAGTACGCAACCTTTGAAGCATTTTCTAAGGTCAGTTTCGTGTGGTGAATACTGAATACAAGCTTGTTCATCCCATTCTTTTCGAGTCCCCTACATACTTTAAGGGAACACGAGAAAGTCTCTCTAAGGATTTGAACCGCTGTCTTTTTCAAAGTTGGAACACTCTGAACAAAAAATCTCCACCATTCCTCTATATTTGTAAGCAATAAACCATAACATTTGTCAATAAATATTTCTAAAATTTAAAATATCTATCGGTTTAACAAGAAAATCAGCCGTCCATGTCTAAAAGTTATAATTAAAGAAGCCACTAGGATTAATTTAGTGATGAAGGATTTAAATAATTTGCATGAAGTCATAGGTTCAGACCTCTTCAAGCAAATTAAGAAGCCCATACATGACCTTAGGCTTAGCAAATAAATTCTCACCATAAAAGTAAGCAGGATTAAAGAAATAAGCATCTACATGAGATCAGGGCGCAGGTGCTGATCCAATTGAGAATCCATGAGATCTTTATTGGGGTTATAGATTTTTTTAATCATTCCTTATTGTCTTCTTAACTGTGTTAATAGCCTTCTCCATACCTTCATAAACATAGCCCAATGAAGGTTTTTCGTCTGCATCAAAATCAGTAAGCACTTATTCGAAATCCATGACAATATTACCAAAATCTTTAGCAGAGACAGATTTTGCTAACGTATGGCTAGCAAAACACTTTATTAAAACTTGAGCCTGCAAGTCATGACAAGAATACCACATGAATGCAAACAAAAAACAGTTACTTTTGAAGCACGTGATACAAGACTAGACACATGGGACATGCTGCCAATATCATTCAAAAGAAGATTCAAGCAAAGAGCAGGACAAGGTGACTAATAAATACTGTCATATTTCTCATGAATCAACGTTCAGGCTGATAAATAGTTAGCTGCACTATCAGTCACTACATGCACAACATTAACAGGCCCAACCCACTCAATAACCTCTAAGAACATGTTAAACAACGCTTTTGGATCCTTCACCACATCAGAGGCATCCATAGATTTAAAATGAAATCCCAGCAGGGCTATACAGTAAGAAATTGATCATAGTTGTTTGTGTTTGATTAGTCCAACCATCAGCTATAATTGTACATCCATTTACGATAACTATCAACAAACAGGAGCTCATCTTTGGTACATCAGTAGTACATACTACTTCCATTCAAAATCTAACACATGTATTTAAGACCCCTATTTTCTCTATTACATGTCAGCATTGGTGTTTGATTTTGATTGGAGGGATGTATAGAAAAGTGGGTACATCTGTAATACTGTAGAAATTTCCAACAAACAGCTAATACTCTTTCTTACAATCTCTCAACAAATTACCTCTCAGCTCATGATAAGATGGAGATCTATAACTTGGTCAAACAGGAATAGTTGCATATAATGCCAGTTGAATATAAGGAGACTATACGGCACTAAATGGAATACCACAATCATATAATCATGTTAATTGCAATTTCCTTATATGCTCTTGTTACCACATCTTGACCACCTTAATTACTCCTGATAATTGCTTGGGAACTAGGAATTGTCCTTTTAACAAAAAAGTTATCTGACTGTTTACCAGATTTTTGCTTGCCTATGTTGTCGGCTTGCTACTGTTTCTTTGTAAGATGAGGAAATTCTTGTGCTTCTTCAACCTCTTCCTTTGGTTGATCATCTTCATATGCTTCATCATCAAATCTAGAACTTAAGAAGTTGTCTTCCTCTTCCCTTTTTCTTTTTCTAATTCATCCAAAATAGCTCTCATTTTAGCACAAACATCGTATGGAACATTCTTACATGAAGCAATCTACCTTTCTTACAAGCGAGATGATGCTTTATTCTAAATATTCCTCCACCTTTATTTTTTTCTGCACAATAAAGGCATGTTTCCCTTGTTCTACAGAATGAGCAAAAAATGATTCCATGCAGGATTAGTCTTTCGACCAACATCTGAGGTGGCTATGGACTGCATCTCTGATGACTGAGCATTTAAAGCAGCATCCATGTTATCCAAAAGTATAATAGGAAACACCCACATTTTAATTAAACAGCATATGGATTCTATGTTCATTTGAGAAATAAAATGTCTAGACAATCATATGAATAAAATAGATACCTTAATTTTCTTAGTTAATAATATCTACAACTCAGATTCAGTAACCGAATCTATCTGCAAAAGAAATTTAAAAAATATATATCTAAATAACACAGAGTGACCCATATCTGAGAAAGTTGAAGAGCACAAAGAAATATGACCAGAAAATCTTAAAGCCAAAAGCTCACCTTGTTCCCAATATGGTTAGCATATGCAACTTGTTCACAAATATATCCAGTTTAACACACTGAGAAATCAGTTCATGACTACAAAATGTTTCAATAACAGGAGCAGGCTTTTGCAAGACCTACAAAAGGGATTAAAAACTAATATGGTCCAGTCAACTGTTTCATAAACCTAACTACTGCAGTTAGAAAGAGGACTCACAAATTTTGATCATGCCCTCAACAAGTTGGCCATATATGGGAAAGACTAAAGCTTCCAGAAAAAAGTTTAAGCACCATGAAGGAGAAACCCATGGAGATTTTTAAATACCAGATATAAAATTGATGCAAAGAGATGAGGACTGATTGTCCACATCCAATTCATCTTTTTTATATTATTTCCTTTTCCTTAGACTGCCAATTCATATTTTGCTTTAAACCTATAACCCAGAGGCTCTAGACAAAGTGAATTTCAGACTTCCAATAGAATACTTCCAACAGATTACTAGTTTTTTGAACTATAAGCAATTTACGTAACTATGGTTTCTATAACAATTCAATCAGACTATGCTCATATTTTGCTAACAACTGCTATAACATTTTAACTAGATGTCCTCTCACAGCGCGGCATGGCCATATTTATTGTTAACCATGACAATTTCTTTACTTAGAGCTCAGTGACTGGAAACCATGGATCCATCAATATCCACCTCAACAAACTGCATTTACAACATTGTAAACGAAAGTTAACACAAGGTGATTAGCTAATTTACATGGAACTAGCTGTTATGAACAAAAAAAGATTACCTTCAAAATTATTGTGGTATTGCACTGGCAGGTAGAGTACTTCATCCTTCATACCCCATTTTCAATTAGGAGTATCAGATTTTGGGGAAACGAAGGAATGAAGGCTTTTGTGGAACATTGCATTGCATGAGATAATGAGGAAATTCGAAAAGGGGTTACTTGGTGGCCAAATTGCTGTACAGAATCACCTATAGGAAAGGGTTAAACCTAGTATTTATTACGGGGGAGATAATGTAAATGTGTGTAATGCTTCCATGATGCCTGAATATAACAGAATAAATCTTGGATAATGTTCTACCAAAGATTCAGTACATCCCACCAATAAAAATATTACATATCAATTAAAATTCTTTTTTTTTTTTCTGTCAAATTTTTTTCCTCTACTGTCAAATTTTGTTCTGTGTAATGTAAATGTGTGTAATGCTTCCATTGATTGGATGCACTGAATCTAGATATAACAGTAGTACCAAAGATTTATTCCGCACACATAGGTGTGACCACACTTTTTTTGTCAACTCTCCCTCCACCTCATCTATCTCTTACTCTCATCACTTATCACGACACAACTTTACGTCCTTTAAAATGATATACATTTATCACTTTATTATTATATTTATTAGGATTAATTAATCTTTCTTGTCTAAATTAATTTGTCCATTTTATTTTATATTTTTCAATATTATATATTTTACTTACTATATATTTTTCAGTTTTATAATTTAATAAATATATGTATAATGTCGCTAAATGACATTTTGAAATTTCTTTCTAATCAAAATTTATTCAATCATTAAATATTTGATAAGTTATTATATTTCATTAGATTCTTTGAATGAATTATCACTTAATAATTAATAAATATCTGAAATAATAGATTACCAAAAAAAAAAAAAATCTGAAATAAAATGAATAGAAAAAATTAGTTCCGAAATAAGCGCAGAATTAAATCAGAACATAACCACAAACCACGTATGAATAAAATGAATCGCTATTAAGTCGTAATTTTAAAAAGATATAAAAAACAGTTTTAGATCCGTTTATTTAAGTTTCTTTAAAAAAAAAGTGTTTTTCAATTAAAAAATATGTTTAGAAGTTTATAATAATTTGGTAAGTTTAAAAAAAAAACAAAAACCTAAAAAAAATAGATTTAATATTATCTCAAAAGTTTAAAAAATAAATTCTAAAAATAACATAAATTTTTTTAAATTTTTTAAACAAATACACTCATAATGTCTTGTTACTTGTTAGAAGCTTAAAATATAGTTTTAAAAACAAATTTTTTAAAAATAGATATATGGTAGAACCGCTTTTTTTTTTTCTTTTTTTTTTGGTAATCTAGAACCGCTTTTTCTTTAACTTTCAACAAATGAACCAATACTGATGAATGTACAGTAAGATATGTGGCGTTTATTTCAGCTATCTACTTGGACGAAGATGATCTTGCGACATTCACAATGCAGACAATTTATTAAGCATTGCTTATGAGTAATATTTAATTTTAAGAAACATAAATAATTTAGATTATCAAAAAAGCCACAAATCTTTTAAAAAAACAGTTATTTATTATTATTAATTATTCAATTAAAATGAATGACCACAAGGGATAACCGTTAATAAATTCTACTTTTCTTTTTTTTTCTTTTTTTTGATAAATAAAATTCTACTTATCTTTACTTATGCACTGTAGGATTTCATTTGCAATTATATGTCATTTAGATTTACGTACGAACGAATAACCATTTTAGAAAAAACAATAGATCTACATTCATAATTTTTTCATATAAATTTACATTTTTTTATAAATAAAACATATTATTTATGACTATTAGTCATTTAGTAATAATAATATAATTGTTAATCACTGCATAAGAACAAATGACTGTTCAACAAAAAAGAATAGTCATTAATTTACAAATATCTTCTTCATTTCATGTATGAAATATATAATTTCATTTATAACTATTAACCAATCAATGAAAACATGTATTTACTTATAAAAAAGTAAAAACAATTCAAAAATTGATTTCTCTATAAAATAAAATAAATATTTTTTTTGTTATCCTTCTTAAAATTTAAACTTTTTATATCCCTAATATTAACTATTTCTTTTCAGAGTCTTCACATTAATTTTTTTTTTTTTTTTTTGATAACAAACACACATTAATTTTCCTTATAACAAAATCGAGTTTCATAAAAGTCACTAAAAGGTTACAATGGTCAAAACAATACGATCCTGCGTTGGGTAATTAATTTCATCATTTCCTAAGAAACAGGTAATGTGCCCCCAAATGTGCATGCGTGTGTCTATTTCTAAAGCTTGCATGTCAGTTTAATTTATCCAATAATATATACGGAACAAGCAACATGTATCTAGGTACGGTGGATTTTAACTTTTATTATTATTATTATTATTATTATTGACCTTGTTAGAAATTAGAATTGGCTGAAATGAAAGCAATCAATATGGAACTGACCAGTATCTCAATTTTCAATACTTGTACTGCAACTTTGCACAAGATGACAAAATCTGGCAGACAAATTACAACAATTATTTTTTATTTTAACGAACAAACCTGTGGTTGCCGCTTGAGCATCCTGTATTCCAAATAATCCACCTATTTAAGGGTGACATTAATTAGTATAAAAATATAACAATTGACAGTAAATATAACAAATTTTAAATCAACATAATACAATAAAAAATAATGTCCTTAATTTTAAGTGTATGATATTTTTCACTACACACATATAATATATAAAATTGAGAGTAAACACAATTTTTTGTTCCTGATAAAGGAGCCCCGACTTAATCTATAAGAAAAAAAAATTGATATCCCTCTAAAATTCAAATAAGATCATTTTTAATCTTTTAAAAAAAATTAATATGAATATTTTTTTCTAAGAAATTAAAATGGGTTCCGTATTTTTTTTTCTAGAACCAAAAATAATATTTATTCTAAAATTCATATTTTTATTTTTATCTTTTCTCTACAAATCATCTTATATAAACTCTACACACTTTTTTTTGTTTAACATGGAGATATCCTCATTCAATCTCCTCTGGTCACTTTATCCTCGGGGTACGACCCTATAGACTAACCCCTCATTGAAGGGTGCTAACAGAGGAAGGATGAGACTAATCCTCCATTCGAGGAGGGAGACACATCCTATGAGAATTTGCTTGAGGCATGATTTGAACCATTGACTCAAAGGGATCCTTGGGAGTTCAGTTGCCAACTAAGTTACCCTCGAGGATTTCTACACATTTTTATGTATATTAAAAAGGGTTTATTATCTATCATATCACATGACCACAAAAAATTTTCTACACACATAATATTTTGTGGGGCCCGCAGCAAAAAAAAAACTACGGCACGCAAAACGAATCTCTATAACATAACACAATCATTTTTCCTACAACATAACTCTTATAAAACCCTATTAAAAATAATTCTATCTCATCAATATTGAATAGTTATACCATTACTATACTAAAAGCAAGGGGTCCTACTTAAATGAAATTTATACAGCAAATCTATACAGATACAAAAAATAATACTAGCTGAAATTAACTTTGTTTTGCAAAGTCATAACTGTGCGTATATTATATGATTCCCAAGAGACAAAAGAAAAATAAAGTAAAGTGAAGAGTATACCAATATATACTTTCCCTTAACAAGGCCCTTTGGCACCCTAGAAAGTGTCATTAACCCAGCTGTGCACAGTTGCACGCCAAACATACACACTCACTCACTACTGTCAACTTTGTTAAACTTATCTACCTCCTTTTCCTTCTTCTCTCGCCATTACTCTCTCTGACACATCTGCTTCATTTTTCTGTCTCCAAAGCACACAAGACCTAATGAAAGAGGTTACCATTGAAGCCGAAGGTGGCCAAGGTGGAGGAGGAGGAGCACAAGGTGGTGCAACCGAGAGTGGAAAAGGCAACATGGCTAGGCCAGACTTGCATAACAGTGCCATGAAAATTTTGAGAGCCAGAGAGCCTTACAATGGTTATGAAGAAGTTGGAGAAAAACCCTCAAGATTTGAAGTTATGGGGTGGTACCTGTACGAGTTCTGCTCCTACTTTGTTCAAACAGTTCTTATCCCTGTTGTGTTCCCTCTCATAATCAGCCAGCTACAGGAACTTCCTACAGACTCAGTTCAGAACTGGGCCAAGAACCACCCAGCCACACACTGCTCACAAAAGGAAATTCATATGTGAGTATACATTTTGTGTTTTTTTTTTTTTACTAGTAATTTGGAAAAAAAAAAATTAAGGTCTTTTGTTTTAAAATAACACTAGTAATAGCACTGACTGTCATTAAAAAAATAAAAATAAAATCTTTACTGTTTTTTTCTTCTGCAGTCTTGATCTAAACTAGTTTATGTATTTTGGGTGTTTCAAATTTGTTTAAAATAAGGTTATAGTTGTACGAGTTTCAAACTAGTTTATGTAGATGGGTATGAGTTTAGTAGAAAAGGTTTTTTTGTTTTTAAAAATCTAAGTGACATAGGGTTCTCCATTATAGTTTTTTAATTTTTAATTTAATGGGCCGTTTGGTTCCACTATAGTTCGCAATCATGAAAAGCCGTGTCCTTTGTGGCTTTCTTACAATCCTGCTTTACTCTTTACTCAAGGGTTAAGATTCCTTTTTCAAAGCGCTTCATTATCCACCGGACATCAAACCCATTTATTAACTATGCTTCCGTGTCGACCTTTGATGTACAAGAAAAAAACAAGCTATGATCTCTCGTATTCTTGGCCAAAACTAGAGGAGAGAGAGAATATCTATGCTTTCCTCCTTGGGAGTATAAAAATGTTTGTCGGACTCACCCAAAAGTCATCACTCACCTTTTGATCTTTTATCTCATATATTATATCCACAACGGTAAAATTACGCCTAACTCCACTTGACTATATTTTATTTTGCATTCTTTATAAAAGTTAGTATTTACACTAGTCATTTCCTCATATTGATTTTTTAGCCAAAGCTTGAGTTCTATATAAGAAGTATCTACTTTAACCATGCGTTAATGTGAATAACTTGCCTTTTCTAAGCATTTATCCACCTTTTTTGTAAGATATTTAAATTAAGTCATTGTCGGTAGTTAGCTCATTTTGGTAATGATATTGCCGACAACATGAAACTTTTTCTATAATACATAACATAATATAATGCAATCAAGTGCTTCCACTAAGATTTAACTGATTTTTTCCTTCGCGTACAATACAAATCTTACCTTAGAAATATACAGTACTCACTTTGAAACTACAGGAACTGAACAGTCCTTTCCATGTGCAATATGCTTGTTCCCAAAGTTCTAATTAAAATCATAGCAGCATTCCCATTAATGATACCTCATGTGCATGATATTTTGTGCCAAAATTAAGGCAGTAACTGGACAAATTACCACTAGTCAAAAGTTAGTTAACACATTGTGCGATGTGGTCAAATGCAGGTACATGAAACTCACCAATCACACCATAAGAACAAGTGGTTCAAGGTTCTCATCTTTGGAATGGACATCAATTGCTTGGGCTACAGGTCTAGCCTTGGCTGCTCCAATTCTTGGTTTCATTTCCTTCCACCTTGATGGCAACTTTCCAAAACTCATCACAGCAACAGCAACAGGAGTTGGAGTATTGTTCTGTCTCCCTGCAGGGTTCTTCAAAGTCACAGGAATCTTCATTCCCTACATTGCTGGCATTGTTGCAGCTATCACAGTTGCAAGTGCTGCACACACCCAACATCTTGGTCTCATGATACGTGGCTTCACTGGACCAACACTCAAGAGAAGCGAATTTTCATTAAGGCAAGGGTTCTCTAGCAGGCTCTCCCTTCATGCCACAGCTGGTGGTTGCTTAGGTGCAGCATTAATTTCAGCCTTCACTTACCATATGATTCGTGAACTCAATGATAATGAACGTGATATTATGAGCCTATGGGTTGTTTCAATCTTCAGTGGCCTTATATGGCTTGTGGGGGTATTGCATCTTGTTACAGCTTCTAATAGAACCACTGATTCAATCTCATTTTCTTCAAGGCTTCACCCTTTTTCTATCTTCAAATACCCTCATGCAATTGGAGGACTTGCTGGGGTTTTTCTTGCTTCATTCACCACAATGTCTATTTTCACAGGGGGAGTGATTTTCATAGTTGGCCAACTTTGCATTAAGCCAGTGGACTTGCTTTATTTCTGGTTAACATATTTCCTTTTCCCTCTTGTTTCTCTGTCACTACTGCAACCCATGCTAAACCTGATTAAGATGAACTCAGTGAAAATGCAAATTGTTGGGTTTCTGTTATCACTTTTAACATCTGGTTTTGGGTTCTACTATGGACACAGTCATTGGAAATGGGGTCACTTAGTTGTGCTTGGTTGTATTCAGAGCACAGCAACAGGGATTTTGCATGCTTTTGGAAGAGTGTTGGTGTTGGATTGTGCTCCATCTGGGAAAGAAGGTGCATTCTCTATATGGTATGCATGGATGAGATCTGCAGGGTTGTGCGTGGGATTCACGGTGGGTTCAGTTGCACCAGGACGGATTCGATCTTCATTTGGAGCTGCGTTTTGCACTGCCATTGCTGGGATTGTTGTGCTGCTCTTCGGAAATATCAGTGATGTTGGTGGTGCTGTTGCTGCAGGGCACGTCAGAGAGGATAATGAGAGAAGCTCAAGTGTTCCTGTCTTAGATTCAAAAGAATCTAGCCGCGTTTGAATAACTTGATTAATAATAAACCAATGAATCATCATCATCGTACTCTACATTGTCTATGGGTTTATATAATTCTTTGCGAAATGATGTTAATGCTGCATGCCAAGTGTTAAAGGTTTCATTTTGTGATTGATTTTAATTAGATGTATTATGGTTACTACTGACTGTTGTTAACGCATGCATATGTTTTTTGTCTTTGTTTGAGGATTTGGGTTATAGCCTTTGTAAGTGTGTTATAGTATTTAGTCAATATTTTGTTTCTCTTTTACATCATTTCTACATAAACACTATCCCTACTCATTATATGCGCAATTCAATGACATTTATATTTGTTTTTTTTTTCTTTTCTAAATGATTGACAATGTAAGAGATTTCAAATTATAACACCTAGAAAATAATTGAAATCCTCTGCCACCAATTGATTATGAGTGTCTTGCTTTATCAATTTTATATGTGAGTATGATTCAACCATATGAATTTTGGGTGTATGTACCAATAGAAACCCAACAATATTACTGATTGTTCCTATGTAGAGAGAGGGGTACTATCTTTTGACACCAGTGTCAAGTTGGAAATTTGACACCTCTTCTGAGAGTTATTGGATCAAAAAAAAGATTAACAACTCTGGTTTATAAGCATGTGATATCATTGATCTTTTTTTATCCAATAGCTCTCAGATGAGGTGTCAAATTTGAAATTTGACACTGGTGTCCAAGATCCTACTTCCGTCAATCTAACCGTTATAATTTATTGGAAATTAATAATTAATTAATAAGTGTGATCTAATAAATAAGGGTGTTCATTAACCGATCCAAATTGATTCAAACCGCGGTGACCGAACTGAAAAATCGATAATCGAAAAAAATCATAAATTTTAATAGGATTGGATCGGTTTTCGGATTGCTATATGAAAATCGATTAAATCCAAACCGATCCAATATATTAATTTTTCTTTATTGGGTCTTTCCCCAATCATAGCCCAACAATTACTAAACCTAAGACCTATTAATCCATGGAACAGTGACCAAAATGTCACTGTTCAGCAAGTTTTTTACTTAAATGTAATGCGAACAATGTTATTTTTCAATATGCCACGTGGGCAAGTTTGCTGGACACTGTAACGAACTTCGTTGCTGACGTGTCATGTTTTTAGTGGACACCAAGTTCGCTACCCAATGTAGCGAACTTGGTACTTTTTTTTTAAACTTGGTACTTGTTATCCACTAGAAACGTGACACATCAGCAAACTGAGTTCGCTACAATGCCCAGCGAACTTGCCCACGTGGTATATTGAAAAATAACACTGTTCGCACAATAATCATGAAACAAATTTTGGGATTTTTAAAAAATCGAAAACCGATCCAATTTAAACCGAAAAAAATTGGATTAATCGGATTTGAAAAAATATTCAAACCGAATGAATGATCACATAATCAAACCGAAGGGATTGAATCAGATGATATTTGCTTCCAAAATCGATCTAATCCCGATTGCCAACACCTGCACAAAGATGGATCAATCCTTATTCACTGCATCAACATCTAGAGAAAAATTTCAATGAACCGGGACACCAAACTCAATAATCTCTTTTATTAAAAAGATATGGACTTAAAAAGATTATGGAAAAAAATTTCAATGAACCGGCACGCCAAACTCAATAATCACTGTAGTCCCGATAGATTGATGGTTTTCTCCAACATGGCTGTTTGGGATTTTGTTCACTTTTTTTTTTTTTTTAAATCAGATTTTGTCCACCTTTTAACCCCTAGTTATCTCAACCGATTTGGATATTTTTTTTTTTTTAAATAATGTAGGAATTAGGATATACCAGTATTTTAAAGAAAAGAAATTAAAGAGTGCAGTATCAATGTAGTCTGCATTAGTGCTGCGTAGAGTTTAATCTCACTTTGAAGTCAAAAATGGAATATAAACATCCCATCAAGTTTATTTTTCATGGCATATCTTGCTCAAAGATTAATACTGAGCCTTGAGACGAGGATATTTAAAGTGATCCGCACCACCATTTTTAGGTGGTCCCTTAGTGTAAATAAGAGGGTAAAATTGGGAAAGTGAGAAAATAATAAGGGTAAAAAAGGAAAGAGAAAATTAATGTTGTGAGAGAGAGCACCAAAAGATTCAGTGATCCTGGAGCATATTAAATATTTCCCCTTGAGACGTGATAGGCTTGGGAAGGATAAACTAATAAGGTTGTTTATCCATGTAACCGGATGTGTACCGATAAATATATTTGGATTATTTATCCGGATATATATTCAAATTATGTAAGAACAGTTATATTTTTTGAAATATACTTGAATAACGAGGTCATTTTATGTGGACCGGGACTTCAAAGTCCTTGTCAAAAAATGGTAAAAAAAAAAAAAAAAAAGGACGAAGAGGGGATTTGAAAAGAAGTGAAAGATTTAAGTGGATGAAATTCTTTCCTTTTTGAGAAAAGGTGCACCTAAAAACTTGTGCACCGGGTCTATATTAAAAAAATCCCTGGGTAACTGGCTCAGTACCTAGATAGCTAGCTGGTCAACGGTCAAATAAGAATAGATTGATATTATGTTTGATGGGAAGGGTAAATTTTGAGAGTAGTTTATAAGCGGGGGCAAAATAGTAATTTTTTTATTATTTAAAGGATATAGTGGTCAAAAAGTCATTACATTCTACCATGTAAGTAAGTTAACCTATTTACTTACTTAATTTATATTACTTCTTAATTGCACTATTATATTACATTCTATTAGTGTCAAATGATCTTCTCCCTTATCTTTCTCTTTCTCTTTCTCTCTATATATATATAGAGGCAGGATCATTTGACACTAATATCAAATTTGAAATTTGACACCTCATCTGAGAGCCGTTAGATAAAAAAGATCAATGGTGTCACATGCTTACGAATCAAAGTCGTTGATCTTTTCTGATCTAACGGCTCTCAGATGAGATGTCAAAGGATCCTACCTCACACACACACATATATATATATATATATATATATATATATATATATATATATATATATATATATATATATATATATATATACCATTTAATAATGACATGGACCAATGGATAAAATGGTGTTGTAAAAGGCACCCAGATATAGGTACGGCCGTATGAGAATTGAATAAAAAAACCATGATGCACCAATAATATGTAAACTAATGCCATAAGAAAACCTTTTAATATGAGAGTTGAATATATGATATGAGGATGAGAACATTACTCGATCCTTTCCAATATCACCTTTGAGATATGTTTAAAGTTTTAATTTTAGTCTATCTCCAAATCAAACTAGTCGTAAAGTGATAAATCGATAAAATATTTCAAAAAAAAAAAAAACTTCTAGGGGTGATTCGGTACCATTTGTTGTGGGCTAGGTTCTCCATTATGTTGGGCTTCTCTTAATCTAAAATCTCTGCACAAGAAACAACAGACAATAAAGCCCAAATAGACCACATCTTCACCTCAAACCAAGCAAACAGGAAATACTAAAAATAAATAAAAAAGAAAACCTCAATTCCCCAAATTGAAGGCAAAAAAAAAAAAAAAAAAAAGCAATAGGCAATCGCATGTTTTGTTTCGATTCTGGGAAGTGCAAAGCGCCATAGCCAAAATCTGGTTTGAGTGAGGGCAACAATGATGCAGAGATGGTTGACAAAGCTTCGTTCTTTGGCCGTTCAGTCACGCCAAGCTCTACCACCTCCATCTTCTCGCCGACTCCTCCACCATTTGCCACCGCAACCCGTTCACTCTGCTTCCACAAACCGCTCTTCTCGTCCTCCCTTCTATTTCTCTTCGTGGCCTCTGCACGCAGTTCGTCCTTCCCTATTTTCTCCCTCTGTAAGTCATTCATTTCCATATTTCATTTTCCCTTTTTGGGGTGTTTGATTTCTGAGAAAATGTAGTAACTTTGGGATAGAAAAATTAAAGCAGAACAGATATACAATTAAGAGTGAAATCTTTTCATTATTATTATTATTAATTTGATGTTAATTTTTGTTTATAGTTGATTCAAGTGCGGAATGTAACGTCAAGGGAACGGAAGCTGAGAAGAAAGCCAATGACTCCAGTCACTTCCAAGATTAAGAAAATCAAAATGAAATCTTATTCGTGAGTTTCATCTTCATTGCTGATATACACTACACTTTCAGTGTGTATGTGTGTTGATTTTCTAATTTTTTTAATTTTTTGTGTGTGTGTGTGTGTTTGTGGAGTGAGTGATTTTGCAATATTTGGAGCAGGTCTTACAAGTCCAGGTTCAGAACAATGAATGATGGAACCATCAGGCGCTGGAAGGAGGGCAAACGTCATAATGCTCATTTGAAGGTTCGCAGTTTTTTTCTTTTTCTTAGAGAGAATAAGATCTTATGATATGTGGTAATGTGATGGTTTGTTGTAAAGTGAGTTTCTGGTTTGTTTTTCCTTAGAATCCTCAATAATTCTATTGTTCTGTCAGTGCCAAATAAATCACATCATACTCATTCCCAATATTTCCATCTCAACATTTCATGAGGTGCAAGTAAATGACCTAAGTACTTCTTGACTAAGTTATTAACTTGAGCATATTCACTGTGAATTGCTGCTGTCCTTCGTAAGCAAGTTTTGTAAAGCATTTTTATACGCTTCATTCTGAATTCCTTAAGTAAATTGGTCGTAGACTTAACAGGAAAAATGGTATGTTTATTTCAGAAAGGAGAAATCGTGTTTGAAAGTTGAGACAATAATATTCTGATATGGATCACTTAATACTCTGTTTCTAACTTATTAGGACTAATAGCTAGATTATGATTTGGATTCTTCATTTGCCGAAAATAGAGCAACTGGTGTTTCCTTGGGATGCACAGTTGTGAAATTTGACTGGTTGATGAGCCAATTATTATTCAATGCTTGTATATAATGTATTAATAAACGTTTGAAAAAATCAGAATGCAAAATAGCTCTTTTAGTTGCATTTGTTGTGGGCGTATGCTATATTGAATATAGATCAATATGGTTTGATTGGACTTTTGTATTTCCAAGCATATGATTTATCAAAGAGCAAAATAATTGCATTGCATTTGTAGCCTTTTTTTGGGTGTGTACTGTGATGGATGCTGTAGTTTACAATGTATAGCATGATTCCTATTATTTCATCGGAGGTGTTGGCAGTTGGTACTCAGCTTGAGTTGACCATTACCAGGGAGTACTTGCAGCTTCCTTATGCAGCCTTTTTCCCATGATACAGTTACTTGGCATCAAATACCAGCATGTTTGTGGGTTATTGGTATACTTTGCAATAGTGTTTATTTACTTCCCTTGTAACTTTCTGTTGTGAAAATAACTTTGTAAGATGATATGAGATGTGATACAAATAACTTTGTAAGATGATATGAGATGTGATACTAAACACTAACTTAATACATGTATTTACACAAATATTTTAGGTCAAGTACTAGTCTAGTTGTAGGTACAACTAGTACTGTGTGTGTTTGGATTAATTTATGTTGTGTTCAGAAAATTTTATAATCACAATGCTGCGAAGAAAGCATTTTGTGGAAAAGCTTTTTTTTTTTTTTGTAAAATTAAGCAAACCAAACATATGTGAAGCCTAGCCCAATAACATTCCTAACATTATACAGAAATTGGCTGGCCTAAAAATTTTTGTTAATTGGGCAAGACATACATTTAAAATATTTATATTTAATTCTTCACTAAAAATAATATTATTTGTGTAAATAAATAAGAGATAAATAAAAGCATTTTTATATATGAATTTGTGGTTTTAAACTAATTTGTGCTTTTTTAAGGCAAAAAGATAGAAGCCAACTTTATTATTCACAAATTTCATACAAAACTTTAAAAGTTTAAGGTTGTAAGGTACATAAGAACTGGTGAGGTTAGTTCTTAAGAGTGAAAAGGAGTATTTGTTAATTGTACACTAGTAAATATAAATTGCCTTTAACATCTCCATAGAGTAATGTATATATTTTTTTATATTTATTTAAACTTTTTATCGATATCTTTAACCACTTTAAATTCTTTGTGTGGTTCATATAATTTAGAGCTATATACTAAGTACAAAAATAGTATTTCCTAAGAAAAATGCTATAAACACTTTTGATTTGAATTTTATTCAATTTGTTGATCTGACACTCACTTTTGATTTGAATTTTATTCAATTTGTTGATCTGACACTGGATGGTTTAGACTTATATTAATAGATGTATTTTTCTTTTCTATTTTCTTAAAAGAATTTGAAAAACGAGTAGTTTTACTTTCTCTATTCTTAGCTAGCATATGAGAGAAGCCTATGGTGAATTTCTAATTTTTTCCATACAATTTGTTGACTAATAAATGGGAACGGGGACAATTCAGAATACACTATGGGAACAATTCATAATACCCAGCGTGACCAATTCAAGGTGCATAGTGGGGGCAACAAATAGTACTCATATCTTAATAATACTAATTTTATAAACTTAGTGGTGGCATTTGGTCCCACAATTCACTCCATATGGGTCTACCCATGCTTCTAACACAATAAGGATCCTAATATCCTAACTGTAATTAATTGCTTAATAGTGCAATTAAGTATGCCTTGTTTGGCTCTAGCTTGAGTCCGTATCGGCTGAATGTTGTGAGATATGAAATTCTCATTTAAGGTAGAGTCTCTATCTCATTAGCCAGGCTTTCAAGGGTGGGTTATCTATAAGCTATGATACCAAAAGCCAGTTTTTATCAACATTATAAACTGAAGACAAGGGATTAAATTTGAATAAATTAGAATCTTTAAATCAATGTTATATGTCCAACACAAGTATCTAGCAATCAAGAGGAAGGCTGGAATGGGAGGGAGGGACCGAACAGTTAATTTTGCTTCAATTCTTTTCATTACTACTTCATGATTTAGCCATTTTTTATTTTGATTATGTAAATTATATCTCAGGATAGTCCACTGTCCTTGAAATTGATGAACTGATGGTATTCATTGCAGTCAAAGAAATCAAAACGTAGATTGAGACAACCTGCTATTGTCCCAGCGGCTTATGCCAAAGTAATGAAGAAACTCAATTTTTGTGGTTAGAACATTGTAGGTTGCTGCCAGTTAACAGCATGAAAGAGGAACCGGTCAGGTTTTGCTTTTTAACTCTGATCACTGGTCCACTTTCACATTTTATAATCTGTAGAATGAGCAAATTACAGAGCAATTTCTTTCTTATATGTTTACTTGGAACAATAGAGTTTATAATCTTTCGAAGTTATGCCTATTCAAAGTGGCATGTTTTAGTGGACAAAGTGTACGATATTGTTAACATGCAGTGGCTGATTGATCCTTTGTTGTGGTACATCGGATTTGTTTTCTGTTTGATAAAATATCAGATTCTTGGATTGCTGCACTTCCAATAATATGACTTAATTAAGCTTGTGTTCCTTATATTTTTACTTCATGTTCATGTTAGTGTTTAAATTACCTTCTTTTGTTTTTAAGAAAGCTTATAACCAATATGTTACAGCGAGAGCTTTTGACTTAAAAGCTTTATATAAACATTTAGCAGAAATAATATGCAACTGGTCCTTACTTTTTATTTTAGCCTCTTAATGTACCAATTACTTTTTTTTTTTTTGAAAAAAACTGATCTAAAGTAAGTTTTTTGTTTAAAGTAAACAACTAAGAGATGTATTCACCGTTAAATTTTAGTTGCTTAATATGTGCCTCCTGAGAAGTTTGTTGTAGTAGTTGCCTTGGGATTGTCTAGATATTTATCACGAAGAGGTATTTAAGCCAAAGTGATATTATTTAAAAATTTAGGAAATGAAGCAATCTTACGATGATGTGTTGGAGGGTTTTATTTTATTTTTTTCTATTTCTTTGGGTTATCCTTTGGCCTTTGCATCAAGTGATAGCGTTTTCTCCTTTGGAAAGCTCCAAATCATGGGAAAAAATTTATTTCTTGTAACTCTTGTCCAAATTATATTTTTGAGGTTCCAACTATAAAACCTAACACACTATAAGACTAAGTCTTTACTTGAACAATCTTAATAATATACCCTCTATATAAGCTTAGTGCGTGTGTGAGAGAAATAACACCTTTATGTGCTTGCCTAATAATCAAAAATAAATAGTGAGAGGCTGTACCTCTCTAATTACTGAATACGGTATAAGTAGGTTAAAAAAGCTGTCTACCCTACCTGAAATAACTAGGTTTCAATCTCGAGTTAATACCTAGGACTCTAGGAGAATTAATTCTCCTAAATGCACCAGCCTAACGCAAGGGAGTAAAGTCAGTAAACCCTCAAGGTTGCCTAAAACAGGTTTAATTCAATTGACTTAAAAATTAACAAAAATTAACGTTATCATAAAATAGAAAGAAAGAAAAAAAAAAGAATATGAGAATCGGTGTTCTTTTAACTGTTTGAATTGTGTTTTCAAAAACAGTATTTTTATTTTAAAAAAAAATAAAATAAAATAAAATAAAAACTTGTTTAATAAGGCTTGTTTTGTAAAAATAATTCTAAAAATTATAATAGCTTTTTAGTTTTTAGAATCAAATTTAAAGAATATGTCTAAGTTTTTTTTTTGTATTTTGATTTTAATTTTTAAAACACAAAAAATACAGAAAACACATATTTTGTTAATTATTCCACAAAATAGTTATAAGAACAAAAAAATCAAACCAAAATAAAACTACCAAATCAGATGTATTTGGTAATAATCCATGGCTAGTAAAATTTTGCGGTGGCACAGTTGGGAAGCAAAAGTATTTGGCCATACAAACACCATTTACTTTTTCGGACGAATATAATTTGGTAATTAGTAAATATATGTTCACTACACATACAAAACTATTCGTGTATTTAGTTATTTAAGAATTTAAAATTTGAGTTAATTTTTAAAGTTTGACATGATATCATCTAAAATACTTTTTATATGAGAACTTCTTGGCGTTACAGATGTTAAATTATTCGTGTAACTTCTCTATGTATTACAAAAAAAAAAAAATTATTCGTGTAACTTCACCCCCTAAGCTGACAAACATTTTGTGTAACCTTTTAGTTTTTTATAAATTTTGTGAGTAATAGGCGGACCAAAGCGAGCTCAAAATTTGAGTTTTGTTTAGCACGGCAACAAATGGGGAAAATTGTCGGATAGTCATATTAATGTCTAACTTATAACTGAGTTGGCAACACAGATTGAATAGAATGGGGAGAGAATATATGAGTTTAATTTCTATCGAATAAATCTTTGGAGAGGGGCGAACATCTTTAACTGTGAGCAAGCTCCGACTCGAGATTAGTCTCATAGTCGACTTAAAGAGTTGAAGCTTGTGGAGATACCCTAGAAACCAACTCGCCTCAAAGAAATAATTTGTAGTCGGTAAAACAAGAAAAGTAATGTTAATATCAACTTATCAATAACGTAATAATTACATAAAATATGATCATGCATCATGTTAGAGATCCCACCAACTTAAATTTTTGGGTTGAATTGGTTCTTTACATGGTGTCAGAGCCTTGGTGTCACGGGTTCGATCATTACCACTCTCCATTTAATTAATAATTAATTAAAATCTTATGGAGTTTCTTAGCACCGGTAGGCTGAGCCTGATGCATCATCCACCCTATAAGCTCAATGGACTCACGTGATGGGACATGTTAGAGATATATAAAATCATTAATGTGACCTCACCCACCAGTTTAAGCTTTTGTATTGAATTGATTCTTTACATAGTATCAGAACCTAGTTCTTTACATTGATTTATTCCAATGTTTCTTTCATCTCTTATTACTCTATATGGTATCTAGAGCCTAATGAGAGGAACATTGATCCGCTTATTTTCTCTGGTGAACCCCATTGTTCATTTCCTTTTTCAATTATTTTTTTTCCAAATATTGTCTCTTTGTCAGTTTCCAGGCATCTCTTTTATTCTTGGATCGTCTCTGCGTTGTTGCCGACCCTTTCTCCTCACGAACCGCAGTAATAAACCTGTTGAGTGTCCTTCCTCCGTAGTTGACCTCCGTCGTTCGAAGGCATTTTCGAGCGAACCTCCTACCATTGTGCTCGTCTTGACAACACGGTTCTTTCTGTCTATGTTGCATTATCATTCTATCATCCACGCCCCCTCACACGTGCATGAAAGTTTCGCCTCTCCCTTCGGTTGGCCAACATGTGGCAGCGCGTGGCAGCGACCAGTTGATTTTTTCTCCCCTCTCTGAGACGGTTTTCGATCTAGTCTTGTTTTTGGTGTTTCGACTTCGTTATTGGTGACACACAAATCCCACTCCTTTTGGTTAGTTTTATAATCTATCATTTCTGATTTTTTTGTCTTTTTTTTTTTTGGTGATTATGGATTCTCATCATATCTCTTCTATTTTTGTGTCTCCAACTGGTCGTGGACGTAAACACTCTAAGGGTCGGTTACTTTGCTTTGTCATTAGACCAATCATATTGTTGACCGCTGTTGGAAGCTCCATGGCAAGCCATCTCTGCCTCCTCGAACTACCCATGTTGCTCACTCTCCTTCTATTGTTTCTGATCCAGGGTTGCCTTCCGCACCACAACCTCCTGGATTTCTTCTTAGGTTTTGTTTGAGAGTTGGTTTTAGGAGGGGAAGGAAAGGAAAGTGAGGGTTTTAGTAAGCCCTCCCCTTGTTTGTGAGTTTAAAAAAAGGAGGGGAAGGAATTGGGAATTTTTACTAAACCCTCCAAAACCCTCATACTTCTTAAAATTAAAGTTCCCCCAATTTGGGGGGTTTGAGGGGGGAAATATTAAAAATTACTTATCTACCCTTAGCATTAAAATATAAAAATTACATAAATGTGAATCATTTTTAAATGTGACATTTTTAGAAAAGTCTCAAATACCGACAAGATTTATCGACGAAAAATATGTCGTCAAAAATAATGATGAAATTTTGATGAAAATCACATACGTCCAAATTTTTTCATCAAACCTAAAGACGAAACAAGATTTTGTCATAATCACTGACATAAATTTTTTACGGGAAAGAATTCAGTCAAAACTATTGGCGAATCTAAATTCCGTTGAAACTTTCAACGAAAATTTTTCGTCCAAAATTTGACGAAACACATCTCCACCGAAAAGTTTCACCAAAATTCTTTACAGAATTTACATTCCGTCAAAAGTTTTTGACGGAGATATTTTTGCTAAACTTTTTGAAAAAAAATTTCAGTCGAATATTTAAGGAAACACATTTTCATCGAAAATTTTCGACGGAAAAATATTTTCGTCAATTTTTTTGATAAAAAATATTTCCATCAAAATTCTCAACGGAATACATTTCTGTCAAAAAAATCCAACAGAAATTTTTTCCGTAAAAAAAATTGACGAAAAATATTTCGATTAAAATGTTTGACGGAAAAAATATTCTATCAAAATTCTTTACTGAATCTAAATTCGTCGAAAGTTTCGAATGAAACATTTCCCTCAAAATATTTGACAAAACAATTTCCGTCAAAATTTTCATCAAAACACATTTCCATCGAAATTTTGAACAAAAAACATTCCGTCAAAATTTTTGACGAAATATTTTTTACGTTTAAAGCATTTTATGGAGGAAATTATTTTTGTCAAAACTTTTGCCATAAACTAAATTTCGATAGAAAATTTATTTTTGTAAAAATTTTCATCGGAGTAAAATTTCCGTCGCTTTTCGACGAAGAGTATTCTGACGAAATTTTTTTGTAGCTTGCACCGTAGAAATTTCATAAAAAATATTATCTTTTTTAATATTGTGAAAAGTACAAAAATAATTTTGTTAGAAATTTTAAATTTAATTTAGTTTGTAAAATATAATAAATATATTAATTTTAAAAAGAGATAAAATGGTAAAAATATCTCATTAACCCTCCATTTTCCTCCCTTGCCCTTTTTTAACTCCCAAACAAGGGAGGGGAATACCCTCAAATTCCCTTCCCTTCCTTCCCCTCCCTCCCCCTTGTATCCCCTTCCTTTCCTTCCCCTCCAAACTCCCAAACAAAGCCTTAATGAATTGGTGACTTGGTGGTCTGAGAAGCAAGCATCTAGTTCTATTGCCTCAATTGCTCCATCTGATAATTCTTTTGCTGGGATCTCTCAGTTACAATCTCTAGGCCCTTGGACTCTTGATTCTGGGGTTTCTGATCACATTTCTGGTAATAATTACTTATTCACCTCTCTTTGTACTACTAGTCCATTTCCTACTATTACTATGACCAATGGATCTTTGGTCCAATACTGTTGGATCAACACGGTTCTTCTCTTCCCACTTTATCTCTGGATCATGTTCTCTATGTTCCTGATTTCCCTCTTAACTTACTTTCCATTATTATTTGACCTAATTCCTTGATTGTGTGATTTTCTTTACAAAAACTTCTGTCATTTTGCAGGATCGGGGTTTGAGAAAGGTGATTACCTGGGGATGTGAGTCTCACGATCTCTATCAATTTTTTCCTTCTTCAGCTTGCTCTACTATGAAATCTCCTCTCACTATCCATGCTCGTTTGGGTCATCTAAGTCCTTCCAACCTTCAGAAGATGATACCTCATTTATCGTCTCTTTCTAGTTTATATTGTGAGTCATGTCAGTTAGGGAAACATACTCGTATTACGTTCCCAAGTCATCATAGTCGTCGAGCTTTGTCTCTTTTTTTTTTGGTCCATTCTGATATTCGGGGGCCTAGTCGTCATCCTTCTTCTTTGGGGTTTAAGTATTTTGTTACATTTATTGATAATTATTCCAAATGTATTTGGTTATTTTTAATGAAAAATCTTTCTGATTATTTATCAATTATTCTATAATAAAATCAAAACTCAGTTTGGTATTCTTATTCGTACTTTTCGTAGTGATAATTCTCGTGATATTTATCTCACCAATTTCAACAATTATTTTTTTCTCATTGCATTCTTCATCAAACACTTTTTCCTCGTACATCTCAATAAAATGGTGTAGCTGAGCCCAAGAACCGTCACTTTGTTGAGACTACTCGCGCATTATTAATTGATGACAATGTTCCTCCAAGCTTTGGAGTGATGTTATTTTCACCGCTTGTTATATCATTAATCGGATGCTCTCTTCTATTTTTCATCACGAGGTACCTCACTCTGTTTTGTTCCCTCGTCAACCAATTTTCAAGTATGTGTTAATGAATTTATAGAACAATACATAATTTTTTTACAGTAAGAAAAAATTTAAAGCATAGATTAAAAGAAGATATATTAAAACAAGTTCAGAAAAAATGTATAACTAAAGTAAAAGAGAATTGGAATTTAAAATTTAAAAAAAATAAGAAATTAAAACCAACATATGTCATTTAAAAAACATAATTAATTAAATCATTCTCAAATAAATATGGTCTAAATTAATATATCAACCTGACACTCATTCTTAAATCTAAAAAATTTATCACAAAAATTCTCATTTCGTATGCTGTCAGTCTTAAAATTTACATTTGAATCTTTCCAAAAAGAGAAACTACGTTTGAATGAATTTATTAACAATCCAATCAACAAATCATTAAACTCGAATCCTTTTATAATCTAAAGAATTGTGTGGCATTAATAAACCAAGATACGATGTACTCAACTTGCTTTCATAGTCCTGAACATTAACGCTCATCAACTTTTTGGTTTTCTTTTGTAAATTTTTTTTTGGGGGGTACTGTTTGTGAATATTTTAACTGGTATACGAATGACATAATTTCTAATATGTCTGTTTTAACCAATTATTCATTGCAAGTTCTTCATTTTTACTGTTTTATACTATTTCTGTCTGTCATCTCATTCATGTGTGACATATAATTTATGTTCTGATAATTGTATTTCTGAACATGCTTGGATATATACCTACCATAAAAAACAAAGGCTTTTATCTGTTCTCTGGTATTGCTAAGTTTGTAGAAAGCATCCACTGCCTTTTCTGCCAGTGCTCCATATTATATAGAAGCAACCACAGTGACAAAAACATCACTATACTTCCCAAAAACTTCATGGATAGCTACTTTTGACTGGTCAACTTTAACACAACCAAACATTTGTCCCATCTTCCCCTAACCCCGAAAATTAATAGCTACAAAAAGCCAACAGAATGCATCAATTGGCTTCTGTTACGTATTCAAAACTAAAACATGATTTCCCATAAAAATTAAAAAGTAAAAATACACACACAATCAGGGCAAGTTTTCCAAAGATGGAACTGGATTCTGCTTTTGAAAAGAAGAATAAAATTGCAAAAGCTGTTGAGGGAGAACTTGAAAAGGTACTTTTCATCTTCTTTTTTTATGTTTTGGGTGTGTTGAAAATTAAGATGAAAGTGGGACATTCATAATGTGCTTGGTTTTACTATCTAGGCTATGGCAGCTTATGGGTACGAGATAGTTGATAGACCTCAATGCACAATTGAAACAGAAATACGATGTATTAAAATTTAAAAGATTCATCGACAATTCGAGTTTGCCGAAAACTCCAAGAAATTCAGAGAGAAAAAAGGAGAAGATTCAATTCAATATTCAGATACCTAAGCACGAAATGCCACTCCTATTTATACTGACTAACAGACTCAACCATAGCAATTGGGCCTTACGGTCGTGGCCTATTCTTTATTTCACTCAATACTGACTCAACTATTATCATAAAGCAATTTCAATACTGACTCGGCTATTATCATAAAGCAATTCAATGCCGACTCAGCTATTATCATAAAGTTTACATTCAATACTGACCCAGCTATTATCATAAAGCAATTTCAATACTGACTCATCTATTATCATCAAGCAATTGGGCTTCGGTCAAAGTCTAGCCCAAATTACTCTAATACAAAATCCTTCACCTATTTGGATCTCATCTTGACCCGTGTCCCCATTCTAGGATCTTCTCCACCGCTTCGCTCCTCTCTGTTCACAGTCAGACGCGACTTCTTCTCCATGACCCACGTTCTCATCTCTTTCCTCTTGTCGTGGGGTTGTATCATTTCCCTCCTTCCTTAAAGACTCAATCCTGCCCTCAAGATCGTACCGTGGAAATGTTTGAGTGAACTCAGTGACGGACATCCAAGAAACATCTTCCAAAGGTAGCCCACTCCACTGCACCAACACCTGCAAATCTGAATCTTTCCCCTTCGAAACTGTGCGTGAACGTAATGGCCATCGGTTCAATCACTGGATGATTATCCCATGTCACCGGCGGTAACTGCAGTGGATGAAAGAACAGATTTTGACGTTAAGGTTTCAATAATGAAACGTGAAAAATCGGATGTATACGAGATCCGGTTGGTTTTTCAAATACCTTATCATATTCTTTCAAGCACTCTTGCATTCGGTAATCAAGCTCCTTCTCACCTAGGGGTAGTGGCACATTGGGATGTTCAATAGCATGTAATTGGTATAAGCATGCCACTGAATTGGAAGAAGTAAATTTTCGTAGCTGGTTCAACTGGATAGTCTCCACGGTATTATTGGACTCACCTTGTATCTCTACAGGTTTCCCTCCTCTGTCAAACTTCATGATCAATTTCTTATAGTTTATGGTGACATCGCCCCACTCAGACAACCATTGTACTCCCAAAACAATTTCAGCCCCCTGAATAGGTAACACATAGAGATCTGGGCAGAAACAATGCTCTTGTATTCCCATAGCCACCTTCGGACACATACACAAACAATCCATAACTTCTCCATTGCCCACTAATACCTAAGATTTTTGTTTAGGCTTGGTTTCCAAACCCAAAAATTTCACCAAACGATCCTGTATGAAATTGTGGGTTGAACCCCCATCCACCAAGATCTGTACTGTTGCATTGCCAATTCTTCCTGTGACTCTCAAGGTGCTATTAGAATGTTCACCTGCCATAGCATGCAAACTGATCTCTGGCATCTGCACTTCTCCCCCATTAATTCCTATACTAACCGGTTCGTGACTCAAGGTTGTATCCTCCGACTCGATAGCTTCCTCTCCTTCTTCTTGTATCATAAGAAGGAACATCTGACCTTTACACACATGGTTTCTATTGAATTTCTCGTCACAGTAGTAACACATTCCTTTCTCTCTTTTTTCTAACATTTCAACAGGTAATAGCCTCTTTACGGGCAGTGAACCCTTGGATGTTCCAGCTCCAATGGCAAGGGGTTTTGATGGTGCGGGAAAGAGGCACGATTGATTGTTGTTATTATTTCCTGAGGTATTTTTGTTGTAATATGTCTTGCTAGTACTTTTATCATTCAACTTGTCTTCTATTATTTTAGCTAAATCAATGGCTTGCTCCAGACTTGTAGGTAAATGCATGCGTACCTCTTTATGGATCTCTGATTTCAATCCTGATTCAAAGTAGCTCTGGAGACTTACATCATCAATGCCAATTACTTGATTAGCCAACTTCTCAAAGTGTGACTGGTATTCATCCCCTGTGGTTGTCTGAGATAATCTACCCAACTCTCCTCTTAGATCTCTATATCTTGAAGGACCAAACCTAGCACGCAAGGCCCCCAAAAATTGATCTCATGTGCTCAACCTTCCGTTACGGTCCATCCAATGGTACCATTCCTCCGCCTTCCCATCCATATGGAATGATGTCAATGTGAATTTGTCAGTATCGGATAAAGCATGAAATCCATAGAACTGTTGGATCTTATGAATCCACGGTTCTGGATTACCTCCATTGAAGCGAGGAATCGTCAATTTGATGGATTTGAAGGCATTGTTGCCAAATAGGCATCCAAGTCCCTTTCCAGATGAGTTTTCTCCTTTAACCTTATTCCTCTGGTTCTGATCTATTTTTGCCTCCATCAGAGTTAATTTTAAATTCATTTCCTGCAATAGATCACCCAAGGAATTGAATTGTTCCTCGTGGTGTGTTATTCTGGACATACACTCTTCTATAGCAGTCTGGTGTTTCACAGAGCTTCGAGTTCCCTCCGTCATGATGATGATCAGAAGTTTCTCTCAACGAAAGCACCAAAATGATAGACCTCAATGCACAATTGAAACGGAAATACGATGTATTAAAATTTAAAAGATTCAATGACAATTTGAGTTTGCCGAAAGCTCCAAGAAATTCAGAGAGAAAAAAGGAGAAGATTCAATTCAATATTCAAATACCTAAGCACGAAATGCGACTCCTATTTTTACTGACTAAAAGACTCAACAATAGCAATTGGGCCTTACAGTCGTAGCCCATTCTTTATTGTACTCAATACTGACTCGGCTATTATCATAAAGCAATTTCAATATTGACTCAGCTATTATCATAAAGCAATTCAATGCTGACTCAGCTATTATCATAAAGCTTACACTCAATACTGACTCAGCTATTATCATAAAGCTTACACTCAATACTGACTCAGCTATTATCATAAAGCAATTTCAATACTGACTCAGCTATTATCATAAAGCAATTCAATGCTGACTCAGCTACTATCATCAAGCAATTGGGCTAGTCCTTCACCCATTTGGATCTCATCTTGACCCGTGTCCCCCTTCTAGGATCTTCTCCACCGCTTCCCTCCTCTCTGTTCACAGTCGATGCGGCTTCTTCTCCATGACCCACATTCTCATCTCTTTCCTCTTGTCCCGGGGTTGTATCAATAGTTCAGACTCTTATTGTGGATATTGAGCAAGACTTGTGCATGTGAATAGATCCGTGAATGAGATAAATGCGGGTATGTTTTGTAGATGTGGCTATATTAGTTTCAGCTCGAGTTACTCTTATTTCTTTTCCAAGCATGCAAACGAAATAATGGTTAATTTAATGTTCTTTCTGCAGATTTTTTCAGCTGAGAGATTTTAATTGGAGATTCTTTGTCATTAAATAACTGAACATTGAGTTACTTTTTATTATAGAATACTTCCCAAATTCTCAGTGTCATTACCGTGATTATCTTGAACAATATTTTCAAATTGACTGGAAAATTGTATGTTTATAGATGCCACCTAAAATCCACAAGATTTCTTGTATTTGCCAAACATATTTAGGTGACGATTATTCAAGGCATTGCTGTTTCTTCCGTTATAGTCATTACTTGATTCTTCAACCATCACAAATAACTGCAAGATTGAGGGTGGCTGAAGGGGAAGCAGAATCAAAGTATCTAGCAGAGCTTGAAATAGCTTCAGCGCCAAGCCATAGTAGATGGGATTGAGGGACAGTGTGCTAGCTTTCTCTGAAAATGTGCTTGGGACAACATCAAAGGATATCATTCATGGAGATGGTTTTGGTAACCCAATATTTTGACACATCGAAGAGATTGGTGCATCCTCAAAATAAAGTTTTGTTTTCATTCCTCAGGTACTATAAAAGATATTGCTTCACAAAGATATTGACTCAGTGGTAGGATTAATTTTTTTTTTTTAAGTTTGTCAGCTAACCATGATAAATTCATAGGGCCATTTTAAGTATTAAATTTTGAACTGGGACTTTTATTAAAATTTAAAAATAATAAAGTATTAATAAATTAATTGTGCCAATTTAAGATAGTACTAATAAATATCTCAAATTTAATGATACTAGTTAACTCACTGGTTTGAAAACTAGACTGATTGAATGGGTTTTTATTTATCTTACTACTACTTTATTACAATTTTAATAAGTGATGTACCATCTTACTAGTAAAGTTTTAAATTAACATGAAAGAACCATATTACATATAATCATAAAAAGCTTAGCAATTTTTATTTTTATTTTGGAGATATTCTGGCTGAGTAATTCTTATGTGTTCTATATTTGTCTCAAAAATTGGTCTGTCTAACTTAAAAATAAACTTACTTTTCACAATCAGTTTTGGATTAGTTCTCTTACTGATTTTTTAGTTGTTAAATGTTCACCAGTGACTTGATCGGTTCATCCATATTTCGATAGAAGTGACCAATTCGGAAGAACAAGTTCCTATATAACGTACGAAATGGTGCTACTAGCTTATAGGTTCTTAATATTGCTCTATATACACTAGTGCAGCCATTATCTCCTTATTTATCATTTATTTATTTATCATTGGGTTCATCTACGACCGACCCCAATTAGCTTGGGTTAAAGGTGCTCTTGATGTTGATACACTAGTGCAGCCATTAGATATGCAATGGAAGTTATGGCACTAAAGGGAAGATACAGGTGATCAGAGTTTCAGCCAACTATTGCAAGCAAACTTTGTCTGACTGCTGGAATTGAGCAAAGTAGAGAACCAAATATACCATTCAGAGCATAAGCAATGGCACAAAAAGGGAGAGCCTCAGGTTCCTTGGCAGATAAAGCAGCTGTTCCAAGCCCGTGAGCACTGTCAACATTCATTCAAGAGCAATCAAAATAAGCATATATGCTTGAAGAAGAAAATAGTTTATCAACTTGTATGGTGTGTTTCCTGAATAATACTATTTCTCCTTTTCCAAATTGCTTCTTGGATAAATTTGACATAGTGCACATTCAGAAACAGTGCGTCAATGACCATTAAGTATGCTGGTAATTGAAGTTTGGATTGCAGGGATAATTAAATGGTTTCTTGGTCAAATGAATGATCTATGAATTGCAGAACATACCTAGATGCAGTTGCTATTCCCCGAGCAATTGGATCACGAAAACGGAGTTTATCAAGTGTAAATTGCACAAAATTTGCTCCAACCAAACCAGTTACTACAACCGCAGCTGCGGTGACAGATGGATCGGCAGCTGCAAAATTTTGAGAGATGAAAATTAAGACTCAAGTAACCTCCACATTTATTCCATTGGCTCCAATTTAGGTTCACTGTATGTGATGATTGGAATAAACGGTAGCTGTGCAGACATAATATTTACCTTCAAAAAAAGACACAATGCTGAGAGCCAATGCCACTGTTATACATCTGGGTAGAATGGACACAGTTAAAGATGGTTCTAATGCAACTAGACGTCCAACAAGGGCAGTTGAGTACAACGAGAATACTGTAGAGACGATGACAGAGGTGAAAATCTCAGCTGCATGCCTTTTTACAAGCTGAATACAGTATATAAATCATTAGTTAAGGCTTAAATGGCTTTAAGCCATTACTTGTTAATTAAAGGGATGAGGAAGACAAGTTACAAACTTACAATGATATTTTGTTTTTGGGTATATATCATGCTTATGATTGACACTGACATACTCAGTGCATGTAAAGAAAATATATGTATAATAGCCCAAAATAATTAATTAGCAAAATACATGTGATTAGATAATTAAGCATGTATTAGTGAGTAAAAATAAGTAAATTTCCTTATAAAATTAATTGGGGTCACTTTTGAGGTAAAAAGTGTACTCAGTGAAAATTAAGGGGTATAAATGGCTGTAGACAAAAGTGCCCGAAATATAAAAACGGAAGTAGAAATATTCCTAGAAAAATATTCCAGACTATTGGGTAAAGTTTGGTAATTAATGGAGTTGAATAGATAGATGAACCGATACCCACTTAACCTAAGTTAAGTGGCAAGCCACTTAAAGGACCCCATTTCCCCAACCCCAACCCGTGCGCAGCAAAGAGAGGAGAAAAGAAGAAGAAAAGAGGGAAAAGAAGAGAGAAAGGGAAGGAAGAAGAAAGGAAAGGGGGAAAACCCTAGAGGGAGAAATCCTCAACCGTTTTGAGTGATTCAAAAGCCTAAACCACTCCAAATCTTCCCCTCTTTCACAATCCTAGCTTGGATCTTAGTGGGGAGTTGTGTGGTTTGAGATATTTCCTTCCAAAGTGTTGACCCATTGGAGGAATTGAGAGATTTGTTGGTTTCTACCTCCATGGAAGCTTGAGGAGTAACCAATCCTTGGTTGTGCAACACTTGGTGGTAAGATTTCATCCCTTGAACTCTATTTTCATGAAGAATCCATGATTTAGGTTTTGGATGAATAGTGTTTTGGGGTTTATGATTATGTGAGTGAATGGGATATGTTCTAGAAAGATTGAGGCCTAGTGCATGTTGAGAAAAATGCTAGGAATGACATTTAATCGGTGAAAATAAGTTTATATAGTCATATGATTTTGTTTGGAAAATTACAAAATTATGCATTTGACTATGGTTTGGCTTGTTGGTGTAATCAATGGTTTGGTTTGGGTTGATTGTTGATATTGTCCATGTGATTCTTAGGATTGAGGCATTTGGACCAACCGTGAATAACCAACCATTGGAGCAAGCTATGGAGCTCGGTTAGCTCCTTGAGATTGATATGTGTTGTGAAGGTTGGTGAAGAACAAAGGTTTAGTTGGAAGCTTTGAGGTAAGCCTTCGGACCTTGGGTGTAATTCCCTTTATTGTTCCACCAAGCCCTGAACGGGTAATGGTGTGTTGTTGTATATAAATGCAATGAAATAGTGTAATGCTTCGTTATATGTATTTGCATGCTTTGGTGTGACATAGGATGGTGTTTCCCTATGTTGGTATGTAGCATGACGATGCGTAAATCATACTTGGTAGTTTAGCTGGCTAGTAGGACTATTTGCATCTGAGTATCCTTAGGACAGCTCGAGAGCTCGAGGGATTTCTCCTGGAGATGTTGTGTACACTTGCATGGATATGTATTTGCTGCATTATTATTGTCATTGCTATTACACTGTTATTGAACTATGGGGTGGAGAGATACTCCAAGGACCCCTTGTTTACTGGATATATTCGTATATCTCACCCCGTGTTGTTGGGGACCCCCTTTCAGGAAAGGATGCTGCAGGAGCCTCTGATGGCAAGTGGCCATATTTGAAGTGATTGGGCATATGAAGATATTGTGTCAATTGATTAAGCATGTTATTTTGTAGTTCACATGTATAGGATTGCTAAATGAGAATCAATTGTCATATGCATGCTATATTTATTTGGGTGGACTTAGCCTATGCTCATGCTTTTGGTATCTCTTTTGTTGATGGGAGCCAAGGAGTGATCATAGTGTTTTGTAGCTAAGTCCCATGATTTGTAATTAAAACTTGTAATCATGATGTAATGTTGTAATTATTGGATATTGCATATATGATGAAATGATATGCATGTTTCTCTTAGTGTATGAGTATCTAGAGAGACTAGAATTCATGTATTGAAAGGATTATATGATGTAAATTAGGTGAAAGAAGACCTTTAGGTTGGAAAACCAATTCAAAACAAAGATACCCTGTCTTGTTGTCCAATTTTCGTATCCTATATGATAGATTTGGACCCTTGTGTCTTGATGGAAGTTGTAGATATGTTTCCTAGCTTTCCATAGAGACCAAGATTGTGTAATTTGGATAAGTATAACTAAAGTTATGGTTAAAATACCACAGGAAGGTCAAATTGCCCTGTTTTGGGGTGCACAGCCCTGTTGTCTGGCGCTATGGGCGCCAGAATGGCGCTAGGAGCGCCAACGGCCAAAATTAGGCAGTGGCGCTGGCGCTGAGGGCGCCACTGTGGCGCTGTCAGCGCGGGGGATCTGCTGTTTCAGCATATGTCGCTTAGAAATCTCATAACTTGGGCTACGGTGCTCCGATTTGAGCGCGGTTTGAACCCACGCGTAACTAATGGAAAATCCTATAATATAATGGGAAAATGGAGACCATAATAAATGAAATGAAAGTATGGTATTAAGCTTTAAGTATGTTATTCCGCAATGTATTATGGTTATGGTCACGCAATTGGGTAATTTTAATTCGGCTTGCTTTAAAAAGAAAAATTTAACCGGATTTAATTGCACCAATGTGATTGTAACTGCGCTTAATATCATAAGTCAATGTTAACAAACCGGTTCTAGAACGGGGTGTTACATTTTATGGTATCAGAGCAGTTTTGTAGGGAAACTTGTGGACTATTGTTATATGTGTTTGCTGTTTAATGTTTTGTAGTTGTTTTGGTACTCTTGATGATTATTGCATTTGTGATCACTTAGTGTGAGCCTGATCAACTCATTTCTGGGTGTAACTTGTGTAGTGTCATGACGAGGAACCGGAATAACGCCGAGGCATCGAATGCAAATGCTCAGCCAGACCCTGTTTTGGCTGCTTTGGTTAGGCCCCGAGGTGGTCGTGGGGAAACGGTTGGGCAGCCGGATCCTATGGTTGAAACCCTGGCAGCTGTGCACAGGGAGTTGGAAGTTAGTCGTCGTGCTAACGAGAACTTGCTTAAGACAAATGAGGATACGCGGAATGCTATGACCGCAATGATGAATGAGCTGAGGGCGATGAGGGGTGCTAGACCCGAGAACCGTCAACCCTCTCCTCCTCCTCACACTGCCACGCCTACTCCACCTGCTCAAAATGAAGAAGACGGAGCGGGTAATAATGAGGGTGAAGCGAGTCACCACTCAGGTAGTCATAGCCGTCACACTGAGGTGAGTCAACCGCATGCAGAACAGGTTGATGAGCACGAAGCCGAAGAAAGAAGATTAATGGCTTTCAGAAAACATAAACCTCCTTTTTTTAAAGGAGAATATGACCCTATGGTGGCAGCAAAATGGCTCCAAGCTATGAAGAAGATTTTCAGGGTTATGAGGTGCCCTGATGCATTGAAATTGGTCTACTCCGTTTATATGTTGGAAGAGGAAGCGGAGGATTGGTGGACTAATACTGTGCAACCTCTTGAAGCTGAAGGCCGGGAAATTACCTGGCGATTGTTTGAGACGCTGTTCTTAGACAACTACTTTCCTAGGGAGGCTAGGGAAAGGAAGCAGAATGAGTATAACGATTTGAAGCAAGGGTCAATGTCTATTGATCAATATTTTGCCAAGTTCAATGAATTGGTGAAATATGCTAATTATGGGCGAGCTTTGCCCACTTCAGCTGAGATGACCTCCAAGTTTCAGTGGGGTCTGAATGAGAAGATGTCTCGGAAGATGTCAAACTGTGACATCCGAGAGTTCAGCCGGTTTGTGAATCAGTGCCGGAAGGTAGAAGAGGTATATGGTGTGTCCAGTACCAAGAAGCCTTCTGAGGCCCAAGCACCTACTGCCAATAAAGCAACGGGCTCTGGTTATTGGAAGAATAAAAAGATGAAAGATAAGAAGCTGAGTGTGAACAACCCAGCAAATATATTCAAGAAGTCGGGGACTCAGAAGAATTTTGTTGATAGAGGACCTCCTCCTAAGTGTAAAGGATGTGGGAGGGAGCATAGAGGCCAGTGTGCCACCGGTGAAATTATATGTTATAAATGTGGAAGGCCGGCCATTACTCAAGACAGTGTCCTCAGACTGAAGTGAGGACTATGGCAGTTCAAGCTGCGGCTATTCCTGTTTCTGTTGTTCCTCCCATGATCGAGGCACAGACGGTTGGTAGAGTATACACCATGGACCGTCAGCAATCAGAAAAGGCTCCAAATCTTGTGAAAGGTATAATTTATATTGATAATATGGATATTGAAGTTTTGTTTGACTCAGGAGCTACACACTCCTGTATGTCTGATTTTATGGCCTTTGGGCTAAACTTGCAAATGTACGACATTTCTCCTCCAATGAAAGTGGTGACTGCTACTGGAGAGGAGTGTTACACATCAGTAATATGCAAGGATGTGGAATTTAAATATGAAGGCCGAGATTATGTGCTGGATTTTATTTGTTTGCCGATGATCAGTCTTCAAGTTATCTTGGGAATGGATTGGTTATCAAAGAACTGTGCTATGATAGACTGCTGTGGAAAAAGAATTGTGCTCTCTGCTGATGATTCTGCTACTAGTTCTTCCCCATATCTATCTGTGCTGCAGGTTAGAAAGGCTTTGAGGGCCGGGGCATTGGGATATGTCTTTGTGGGGGGTTTAGTGGGTGGAAGTCATGAGGAGATTGACATTATTCCAGTGGTGAAGGAGTTTGTGGATGTGTTTCCGGATGAGATTCCGCAACTTCCACCTCACAGAGAGATTGAGTTCACCATAGATTTGTTGCCTGGTGTGGGACCCATTTCTCTGGCTCCGTATCGGATGTCACCACCGGAATTAGCCGAGTTGAAGAAGCATATTGAGGAGCTTTCGGCTAAGCAGTTTATTAGGCCTAGTGTGTCCCCATGGGGAGCACCAGTGATCTTTGTTAAGAATAAGGACGGTAGCATGAGATTGTGCACTGATTACCGTCAGTTGAATAAAGTTACTATTAAGAACAAGTATCCTCTCCCTCGCATAGATGATTTGCTTGATCAGTTGAGGGGTGCTTGTGTCTTTTCAAAGATTGACTTGAGGTCAGGTTATCATCAGATCCGAATTAAGCAGGAAGATATTCCTAAGACTGCTTTCCGATCTAGATATGGACATTATGAGTATCAGGTAATTCCATTTGGACTCACTAATGCTCCAGCGGTGTTTATGGATTATATGAATCGCATTTTCAAGCCGTTTCTGGATCAATTCGTGATTGTGTTTATTGATGATATTCTGATATATTCCAAGAGTAAGGAAGAGCATGAGGATCACTTGAGAACTGTGTTGCAAATCCTCAGAGATAAACAGTTGTATGCAAAGCCGTCTAAATGTGAATTTTGGCTTTCTCAAGTGCAGTTTCTGGGTCACGTCATTTCTGCTGATGGGGTGGCGGTTGATCCTAATAAAATAGAGGCAGTTATTGATTGGGAGAGGCCCAAGACTGTGACTGAAGTAAGGAGTTTTCTGGGTTTGGCTGGTTATTACCGGAGATTTATTAAAGGATTTTCGGAAATGGTTTTGCCATTGACCCGTTTGACCCGGAAGGATACTCCATTTATTTGGACGCATGAATGCGAAGAATGTTTTCAGAAGATAAAGGAAAAATTGACGACTGCTCCTGTGTTAGTACTTCCTGATCCGGAAGGTGAATTTGAGTTGTACAGTGATGCTTCTAAAAAGGGATTGGGTTGTGTGCTGATGCAAGATAGGAGAGTGGTAGCGTATGCTTCGAGGCAACTGAAACCACATGAAGAAAACTATCCGACCCATGACTTAGAGCTTGCTGCAATCGTTTTTGGATTGAAACAGTGGAGACACTTCTTGTATGGGATGAAGTTTGTCATATTTAGTGACCACAAGAGCTTAAAGTACTTATTCGATCAAAAGGAGTTGAATATGAGGCAACGACGGTGGACTGAATTCTTAAAAGATTATGATTTTGAACTGAAATATCATCCCGGCAAGGCTAATGTTGTAGCGGATGCATTGAGCCGGAAGTCAGTGAGCATGGCAAACATGATGATGAGAGATTTTGATGTAATTGAGAGGTTCAGAGACATGAAATTGTCTGAAGTCTTTCCAGGCAGAATTTGTGACATCGAAATCACAAGAATTGAGAACGAAATGATGACCAAGATTAAAGATGCTCAGCTGCAAAATGAAAGTGCTAAACGACTGAAGGGTCAGAGTGGTGTATCCTGCAATAGTGAGGGTATACTGTTATATCAGGGTCGTATTGTTGTACCTAGACAGTTGACAGAGGAAGTGATGATAGAGGCCCATAGGGGTCAATTCACTGTCCATCCGGGAGCTACAAAGATGTATCAGGACCTAAAGATTAATTTCTGGTGGCCTGGTATGAAGAAAGATATTGCAGAGTTTGTCTCCAAGTGTCTCGTATGTCAGAAGGTCAAGATTGAGCATCAAAAACCTTCTGGTATGTTGAAACCACTGGATGTTCCTGAATGGAAATGGGAGAGTATCTCCATGGATTTCGTAGTGGGTTTGCCGCGGACACAGGCTAGTTATGATTCCATTTGGGTAATTGTGGATAGATTGACAAAATCCGCACACTTTTTACCAGTTCGGGTAGATTTCTCTGCTGAGAAATTAGCCAGGCTCTATGTGAAGGAGATTGTGAGGCTTCATGGGGTGCCTGAGAATATTGTTAGTGATCGGGACCCGAAGTTCACTTCTCGCTTCTGGGGAGCATTGCAGGAGGCTCTTGGCACTCGGTTGAGACTGAGTACTGCCTATCATCCACAGACGGATGGTCAGACTGAGAGGACCATTCAGACGTTGGAGGATATGTTGAGGGCTTGCACTCTGGAGCAGGGTACGGCATGGGATCGATACCTTCCACTGGTTGAGTTTTCATATAATAATAGTTTTCATGCTAGTCTGGGTATGGCTCCCTACGAGGCCTTGTATGGTCGCAGGTGTAGGACACCTACTTGCTGGGCAGAGGTTGGAGACTCAGAGCGATTTGGATTGGATTTTGTTCAGGAGACCACTGAACAGATCAAAATGATTAGGGATCGTCTGAAAAAGGCCCAAGATCGCCAGAAGAGTTATTATGATCTCAAGCATCGGCCTCTAGAGTTTGAGGAGGGAGATCATGTGTTTCTAAAGTTATCACCAGTTACAGGTGTGGGACGAGCCCTGGGAGTGAGGAAGCTGAGTCCTAGATTTATTGGACCATATCAGATTCTACGTAGGGTAGGACCGGTTGCCTACCAGCTTGCCTTACCTCCTCAACTATCCAATATACATGATGTATTCCATGTTTCTCAGCTAAGAAAGTATGTAGCTGATCCTTCTCATGTGGTTCAACCTGATGACGTTGAAATTCGGGAAAATTTGAAGACTCCGATTGGACCACTGAAAGTACTCGAGCGAGATGAGAAGAGGCTGAGGAACAAATCTATTCCTATGGTGAAAGTTCAATGGGAAGGAAGGACGCCTGAAGAGTCCACTTGGGAGCGGGAAGATGAGCTTCTCCGTCAGTATCCTGAGTTTAAGGACAGGTATGTTCTTGATTTTGCG